>CAOLHI010009591.1:0-12958 GCA_948474755.1 Ctenosaura bakeri | reverse complement strand
CCCCCCCCCCGCCAGGATGGGCCCCCCCCCCCCTTCCCCCCCCCTTTATTGGAGTCCCGTCTTACCTCTCCTCCCCGCTTGGAAAAGGAAGAAAAGAGCGGCAGGAAGTGCGTCACTCTCTCCTTCCCCCCCTCAGCCTCCTTTCTGCCTCTCTAGGAACCCGCGCTCGTTGCTCTCCGGAGGACCGCCGCCGGAGGGAGGCTTTGTGGTGGGTGGAGGAGGAGGAGGAGCCCAAATGGGCCCGGAGGGAGGGGGGGGGGGCTGCCTGGGCTCCCGGCAGTGCGGATGGGAAACGGAGGCGGGGTGAAAGGGGGAGAGATGAAGGGAGGAAGGAAGAAAGAGAGAAAGGAGGAGGGGAGGCCTCGGGGCTTCCTTTCACGCCCTACGTGACCCCTAAAGCGAGGTCACGTGGCCGCGGAGTGATTCGCGTGGCCGCCAGGCGGGGAGAAAAACGTTCCGGCGCGCGGAGCCCCCTGGCGGTTAAGAGCGGTTGGGAGGGCGGGGCCCCTGCGGGATCCCTCCGCGGGGTTTCTTGGTGAGGGGCCGGAGGGCCGGCGGACGGGGGAGGCTGCAGGTAGCCGGCTCTTTCTTTCTTGTTCCTGTCAGGCGAGAGGGAGGGGAGAGGGAGGAGGAGGAGGAGGAGGCGCCCTTCTGGACCCCCCCCTCGGCTGGAGAAGGTGGGGGAGGGGATGCTGCAGGACTGGCCTCCCCCTCAGACACGGGCAGCCCAGAAGAAGCGGAGGAGCCTGTATTGTGCTATATTCTATAAAAGCATCCCTAGGATGTAAAAGATGGTACACCTGTGGAGATTAAAGTGGAAATAATTTTCGCTTAAGATATACCTATGTAGGTTTAAGTAGAAATAGCTAAGGTATATCTATGTAGATTTAAGTAGAAGTAACTTTCGCTCTTGTTTTCAGCAGCTGTATTGATGTCTGTGGGACAGCCCTGGCTCTCTCTCAAAGGGACTGGCTCCTGCACTTGTTCTAATGAGCCCCAAAACCTTTAAACTCAGCAGCTATGAAATCATTTTCCTTTCTCCTCAAAAAACAAATCTATCAAGGTTTTCCCAAAGTCTTTTAAAAATGTCTGTCATGGTTTTCCCCTATTCAAACCCGATAATTTGTCTGTTATTCTGCCAACTCCTTGGGTTTTAACAGCCGTCCTCCCACCGCAGGGATTTCTGACTTCTTCACTTTCCCTCCTCCTTGTTCTAAAGCAGGATCTCGGCTTCAACAGCCTTGAGCAGCTGGGCATCGACTACGCCAACAGGGCCTCCAAGGCTTCTTCATAGGATTGTCTTCAAGGAGGAGGAGGAGGAGGGAAAGGGCAGCCTCCCCCCTCACTGGCAGAACTTCAGGATCTTCGGTTGGAGCTGGAAGGGCTCCTTCTCTCTCCCTCTCTCTCTCTGTGAATTTAGTGGAGACCTGCCTTGTTTTCTGTTTGCTGTTGTGTTTTCATTTGCTTGTGGTTTGGAGCCATTTCTTCTTCCGCACTACAGTGTTATAGCGCGATGGTTCCACTTTCAACCCCCTCTGGAATCCTGGGGCCAGCCAGCCCCTCCTGAAACTGCAAACCCCAGGATTCCAGAGGATGTTGAAAGTGGAACCATTGCACTATAACAGGCTAGTGCGGAAATGCCCTCAGTCATTGTGGTGTAGCAGTTTGAGTGATAGACTACAGCGCTGGAGGACCCAGGTTCAAATCCTTGCTTGGCCAGAGAAACCCACTGGGCGTGGCCTTGGGGAAGTCACACTCTCTCAGCCTCCTTCTGAACAAATCTTGCCAAGGAAACCGTGTGATAGGGTTGCCTTCGGGTGGCCGTAAGTGAGAAACAACTTGGAGTCACACAGCATCTACAACAACGGTTGCATCTCTGTGTGGCTGGGAGAGCTCGGATGTGGAGCTCCATGAAGGAAGAGGTGGAGAAAGAGGAAGGCGGGCTGGGGATTGGACGGACGGAGGCCCTCCCCTTTCATAGACCCCTTTTTCTGAGACTGATAACAAGGATGGAAGCATTTTCCGTGCCTGCAGCCATTGCCTGTGCATCTTTCCCCATTTTCTGCAAAAGTTAGATTTAAAAAAACAAAACAAAATAGAGAACCACAACTTATCGTAAGGACAGAGAACCACAACAGAAATCACACAGGAGAAAAGAAAATAATAAAATGATTTTGAAGGAAACCTAAAGGCCATCTAGACTAACCCTGGATCTATTTTGACTATTACCCCAAATAGTTGTATCCTTTTTTTATTTAAAAAAATATTAAGAAGAGAAGCGTTGATCTATTTTTTAAAAAGTATTAATAGCAAGAAAAAAACACACCAGTTTTTTAAAGGCAAAGAAAACCGTGTTTTATTGTCAGATGAATTTTTAACTGAGTAAAACTGGTCCCCTCAAGATTACGAGTGTGAGGTGAGGCGGTAGAGGGTGGTTTTGGGAGACAAAAGGTACAGAATTGGAAAAGAGAAATTAAAATAAAAAGGAAGCTTCCCCCTCTTGCATTGGTCAACGAGACAAGGGGAAATCTTGCGGGGAAAAGGATAACCAAAGATTTACAACCCGTGACCTTCGTGTCCCTCTTCGTTATGAACAAGAGGGGAAAACGGCACGTAATTGCAAAAGAGGCATTTAAAAAATTGGTTCAGAAAGCAAAAGGCGAGAGAAAAGGACTCACACCGGTAATCTTTGTTTGGGTTTTATTTTGCGACTTTTGGAAGACGTGAAGGAATTGGGGGCAAGATGGAGAATCGGGACCAAAGGGGGGAAGTGGAAGGAAGAGCAGGAGGCACGAGAGAGAAACGGGACATGGCTGCCTGAGGGACCTCCCTGGCAGGGGCGCCAGAGACAGGAAGGGGGACCCAAAAGAGACTACGGTGGCGGCAGCAGCAGAGAAAGCGACACAGCTTCCTGGAGTCAATCCCCCCCCTCCAGCACTGCTGTGGCTGCCCAACACAGAAGAAATACAGATTAATTTCTTTTCCAGATATTTTTATTTAATATTTTATTTAATATTTTTGTCAGTTGTACAAGTTGTACAAGATTTGAAGGGATGTACTTTTAAAAAAATCTTCAGTATCTCAATGTCTCGTTTGAAAACAAAGGGTTATCTTCTTGAAAAGAGAGAAAAGGTTCCAGAAAATAAGGGCATCACGGGCTAGAAGTTACTTTTTCTGTGCAAAGGCACTGTGACTGAAGGAGCACGTAGGGTGTTAAGATGAGAGATGGTTAATTAACCCTGGAAAACTTATTTCGAGCTGTGCAAATAGCCACCTGTCTGGGCACACCAGGAAAAGTGAAGCCGGAAGCCGGCGAGGAGCAGCTCCTGCTTTGCGTGTCCAGGCGCTGGCTTGGACCTTCAGCCGCTCCTTTGCCCCCAGTTCCCGGAGTCCTGGTGCTGCCTCGTTCTCGCCTGGGGTTTCCCGAAGGGGTCTCATCTGTGCTGAATTCCCACCCGCCCCCCTCTCTCCAGCCTCCCTGTTGTTCCCCAGTTCTGTGGCTGCAAGGAAAAGACTCCGTTTCAGAAGCTTATCCGGCCCTTTCCGTGTCCAACAAGAATTTGTCCTGATCAGACGCTGGTTCTCGGGTTTCCTTAGTCTCAGCAGCTGAGGCCCACAGCCCATCCCTACCACCCCCCAGTGCAGTGGCCTACCTTACAGGACTGTTTCTTTGGCACCACTGGCTAACAGGCTAGTACGGAAATGGCCCAAGAAGAATTCCCTGAAGCTAACTGCCCCTTGACAGTGGAATGAACTCCCTTGAAATGGACTCTCCCTCAGTGGAGGCTTTTAAGCAGAGGTTAGATGCCCATCTTTCAGGAGTCTTTCATCAACGGGTTCCTGCATTGGCGGGGGGCTTGGCTGGATGGTCTTTGGAGTCCCTTTGTGGTTCTGTGCTTAGTGAGGGCTGGATTTGATTCTTGACGTTCACCAAATAACCTTCTAAACCAAATGTTGGGGGATGTTGAAATAGGAGCCACAAACTGGTTCAACAAGAAGAAGGGGTTTGGAAGCTTTCCAGGGCTGCAGGATGGGACAGAACAGGGAGAACAAGATTTGTGTCCCCAAGATCTTGAAGGCAGACAAGCAGACTTACAAAACTCATTTGTTGCTTCCTGAGCAGATTCAAGACACACCCTTGGGGGGAGACAAGGAGGAATTAGTCCCCCCAGCAACTTTCTGCATCTTTCGTCAATCCCTGAAAATGTTCAGACAGATCTCGCTCATGGATCCATCCGTAAGACACACATTCCTCTTCCACATGTTACTGAAACAGACACAACAGCAGCAATTTTACATAAGAAAAGTGTGTGTCTCTGCAAACAGTGGGTGGTTTTTTTGTGAGTGCAAAAAGCATGGCTTTCAGACTAAAAACTCTGGTTTTCATGCAAAACACACACTTCTGCACGGAATACTTTCCCAAACACTTCAAGATACCCATCCAAAACTGGCAGAAATTCTTCCACTTTCCATGCAAGGAGAACACAGTCAAAGACTTGCACCCCTAAGCATAGTGGAAGTCCCCCCCACGGCCAGTATCAAGCTGGCCCCCAAGCCTCACCAAAAGCCCAGCTCACCACCCTCTCTGCTGGTGCAAGAGAACTGCACACAAGACAACCGGGGCGGGCACTGTCTCCCCACAACCAGCTGCTGGCCTACAGCCACACCCCCCAAAGCATCACTATTAGCAGACGGTCTAAACCCTCCTTAATCCCCTTAGAACAAAACACTGCCACACATGCTATCACACACATACACTGTCAACAAACCCTCGGCTCCATTCCAGATTGCACAATCTCGCCGAGTCAGGGAGATGGTGAAACCGCAGCCTACTAAGAGAGCCACGCGTAGAAATGGCCATCCTGGGGCACAGAGAAGGCACAAAAGGGAAAGGGGGGAAATGCTTTTTGTAAATGAAGCAACATTTCTCCAAAACCCAGGATATTTTGGAGATGCACGGCTGCCTCTTCCAAAGAACAGGAAAATTACTGCCTTTTTTGAAGAAGCAACACAAAGAAACAAAGCCTAATAATTGCCATCCACGTACTTAACATAGAAAGAAAAGGGGGAAGATCGGGCACCCCTGAATCCCAAATTAGGGATGGAGAGAAGGAGAACACCTTTCTCTCCACCCTGTGAAGGGAAACTTGAGCCAGGTGTGACGGTTTCCACCCCAGGCTGTTATAGTGCTATTATTCCCCTTTCCACATCCTATAGGATCCTGCAAACCCCAGGATTCCACAGGATGTTGAAAGTGGAATAATATCACTGATGGCTTTTGCCTCTTGCCCCTAATTGCTCTTCTCGGGGGGGATGGTGCCACTGCTTTCCTGACCAACCAACTCCTCTCCTTGCCCGGGACTCCTGGGGCCCTTCCCCATGTCTGGCTCGTCCTCCTTTACATCCGGGCTGCAGAAACAAATGGTCCCCCTCTGCATCTTGGCCGTGAACCAGAACGGGCTCAACTTCTCGAACAAGGAAACCCACGTAGGTCTGGGCTGGACCCTTTCCCTGAACTGAGGTGTGCGTCCTCCGCCGTGGTGCGACTATGGTCCTAAGACATTGGCCGACAGGTGGCCTATGGAACACCCACATGCAACATCCTATGGAACCTGGGGTTTTGATTGTCTATCCAGGGTGGCATGCATCAGCAAAATAAAAAAATACACAATACCCCCGGCACAACATACTTAAAAAAAAATTAAGAAATAGTTGCCACCTTGTGTTTTGGGAACCAGAAAGGGATAAACAGCAGTAAGGACTGCAGTGGTACTGGTTTTACTTTCTTCTATGCCAATAAAGCAGCAGCATGGAAACTTCAACTTCCAAAGGGGGCCCAAACAAAAACTGCTACACCTGCCTGACCGGGAGAATACCAGTATGTCTGAAGGTGCTTTTCCCCCTGTGGGGTCTTCCGCCTGTGGTAAAAATGGGGAAATCCCAACATCTCCCAAAAGAGAAGGTCCTACTGTAGTAATAATGGGCTCAGACTCTGGACAAGGCAAATGTTTTGGGGAGGCTCAATTTTTTAAATCCCAAACGACAAGGACCTCCTGATTTAAACTGGTCTTCCCCTTTAATGGGTTGGGGCTGAAGAATGTGGCATGGGTGTGTGTTTTTTTTTAAATAGCAGTAAGTTTTGAATATGTTTTAAACTAATGTATTAATTGAATTGATTCTTTAATGCCTTTTAAACTTTTACATCATACCCTGATTCAGCTATTTTGTTCTAGAATTACACTGTAAGCCACCATAGGGAAAAGAAAGAGAGACATAAATCAAACAAACAAATAAACAGTTCCATAGTTCCATACAATATTCACGCCTTTTCCAGCACCAGCTGAAATTTTAACCCCCCCCCCAAGAGGGTTTCTTTGTGATTCTGTGACGTATCAAAGATGATAGGTTCTCTTCTTCCCTATCAACAGGGCAGGGAATCTATCCCAGGCTTTAGGAGACATTCAAGGGCTGACCCTTATCCACGAAATAGGTTTGAAATGTTGATCATCCTTTTAAAGTTTGGACTAAGCTTAACGGGAGCAAAGCACCCCCAGGGATGTGGGAATCACAAACCGGACTAAGATGTTCATCACACCCATCCGTTATTTTGAGCCCTTCCACTTGGAAACCGTTTCTTCTGTACTTGGAAAGACAGCGGAATAGCAATGCATTCTGTCCCCCGTTGCCATCGCAGAGGCTTCCGTGTTGGCTTTGGGGTCCTTGAAATCCAACTCACTTATCCCACCATGTTTGCTCTCTGCTTCCAGCTCCATGATATTTTTTTTTTTAAAAAAAACATAAGCTATAATTGCACAATGACACAATGACACTCCCTTCATGAAACCGCTCCAAGTCTATCAAGAAGAGGAACACAAACCAAACCACTTCTAATTTTTCCTGTGAAGCAAAACTCACTCGGCCCTACATTTATATATATTACTCTTCCAACTTTTGTGATGGACTCTTCTTTTCCCCCTAAACTTTTCCTAACCTCATGGTTTCTCTGGACATTCACGCTTAAGAGAAAATGGGCCAGAAAAGAAGTGTACAGCAGACCTCTTGGAACTCCTGGAATGGTTTCCCCACCCCAACACCTGGAGGAAGAAGGAGGGTTTTTCCCCTGGAATAAATCCCTGAGGAACCCCTAAGTGAGGAGCAATAAAATCAGACACCCCTGCAACCACCAGGCTCTGATATTGCAACAGAGCAGAAGGAGACATTTGCATCCAAAGAGGTTACTAAATCATGTGTTACCCTGTTTTCGGGGGGTCCCCGGGGGGACCTAAATTCCGAATTAAAAGATAAAAATTGGGGAAAATTAGCTGGAGCACACTCTGGCTAGCGAGGGGCAGGAAAGTTGCAGCCCAATGTTACAGCAGTGGGTCATTGAGCCAGACAGCTTAAAGTGAACCAAAAATTTTTTATTAAGAGACACAACAGACAAGACACACACTTACTAACTAAATGGAAAGGAAAAGTGGGAAGCTTTGGGGAGGAATACGACACCTGACTCTCGTAGTCCCGAAGAAAGAAGCGGGGTTTCCCGGGGGAAGAAAGTCAGTGTGCCTTGCTGAGGGGAACCCCTTTAAACAACCGGCGGAAAGGGGGGATGGCAGTCCAGGGTGATCCGAAGTAGTCCCCAAAATGGGGACCTTTTATAGGGTGGAAAGTGCCTACAGGGTATGCTATGCCTCGGCGAGAACAAAGGATTTTACATGGAATAAAAGGAGTTGGATGAGGTCATGGTTACATGATTGACTTTAGCGCGGGATCACAATAGCGTGGCCAGTATGCAAATGGGCAGGCACTTGGCCAGGTTTTGTCAGAGCTGGCCTCGCTGTTTGGCGCTAAGTTTAAGACAAAAAAGGTCTGAAATGGCCCTAAGCAACGCACAAGGTCTTTGTTTTCCGCCGAGAGGGGGTTTGGGAAACCCTCATAACGGCTGCACATCTGGTAGTGCCGGGCTGGTCACCCTTGCAAACACATGGCTGGGGAGTCAGGGAAAGGCCAGATAGAGGCCGAATCAAGTTAAACAAAATGATATCTAGTGCTCTCACCAGCATATCATAGCTGCAAAACAACCCCCCCCCAAAAAAGGGCAGTGTTGGGCCAATATCACACATTTTTCCAATTAAAAATAAAACAAATTTAGAGCCGAATTGAGGGCTACGCACCTAGGGGTCGTATTGCTTTGTGGGGAACAAGGGTTTTGGGCATTTTTATGATTCTATGATTCTAGGTTCTGGGTGGCGGGGAAAACCCCGAGGAACAGCCGGGGCCCGGAACTGACGGGCAGGAGGAGGAGGATAGTGGAGCAGCCAAGGGGGGGGCCCCCTCGCTCGGCCCCAGGGACCAAGCTGGATGTCTCGCTGTCGCTGCTCCACAGGCGGCTGCTGGAGCAGGAACCCAGCCGGCTGGAGGCCTTGGAGATGTTGAACCAGTTGCTGGATGAGACCCCTGGCCTGGCCCTCGCCGCCTTGGCTGAGCCCAGACTCCAGCAGCTCATCAGTGTCCTCAGCACCGTCCTCGACGACTCCAATTTTTTGGTCCCTTGGGGGCTCTCAAGGGTCGCCTCAGCCACCTGCCTGGCAGAAGCAGGAGGGGGAAAGGGGGCATCCCTGGTGCCCCCCCAGTGGCCTCCTGGCTGAATCCCCGCTGGACGCAGCAGCCAAGGCGCTGGTCGCTGATGCTGGCTGCCGGACCCGAGCCTGTCTTGCACCTGCTACTGGTGGGAGCACCTACACCACCGCAACTCCTGCATGTGCGAGGTTGTCCCGTCCCTCTCCATCACTGCCCTCCTCACCTCCCGCAAGGAGGACTTTGATCTCCCCGCCGTAGTGGCCACCCTCGCCCCAGCCCTGGGCCCAAACCCCGACCGCCGCGTCCGGCACGTTGCCTTGGAGGCCTTTGCCATTCTGGGCGACGCCCTCAGGAGCAGCGACACCGGCCTCATCTCCCAGGCGGTGAACACCAAAAAAAGACAATGGGGAGGCAGTGATGGCTGCTATCCAGCCAGCCTGAATCACAAGACCAAGCTGACAGAGGAGTGGATTGTGGAAAACGCTGTCCCCCCCTCCTCACAGGGGGTCACCAGCGCCTTCGCGGCCGTGAGAATGCGAAAGGGGGAAAAGCCAGCAGGTGAGCAGCCAGGCAAAGGGGAGGGGAGGGGGTGAGTGGGGTTCACAAGGCATAATTGTTTCATGAGGGACTGAGGTCATTTGTAATTTGAATCCATTGCCCGTGTCCTAGTCTCTGGAACAGCAGAAAGCAAGCTTGCTCCATCTTCAACATGACATCCCTTCAGATATTTAGACATGGCTATCGGGTCACCCTTAACCTTTTTAACCCTCTTAACCTGTCAGGCTAAACATACTCTGACTCTGATCCATGCACTTTCTTTCTGTCTTCAAACAGGGTTCTGGAAACAGCCATGCACTCAGCAGCACTGCAGAGCCAGCAGAAGTTGTGCTGGGATGACCAGCGGGTCAAGCAAGAGCAGCAGCTGTTGAGGCAGGAGAACGAGAGACTCCAGCTGGAGCTCCAGTGCACCAAGGCGGACCTTGCTGATTCCAGGGAAAAAGGGGGGCCATCCCCCCCACGTGCATCTTGACGTCCACCTAGATTGCTTTAGCACCTTGGAACAGATGTGCATTTCTTATTCATCCTCACGGCTAGTCTGTGTGGTTATAAAAGCTTAGAAGAGTTAACTGTGTTGGACTGCAGTGCTGTTCTGGGGGATTCTGGGGAAGTTGGCCCCAAAAAGTTATTTCCCCAAATTCTGATATTAAATGATCCCCATGTTGCCAGGCCTGAGTCACAATGGGGTTGACACAAGGTGAAGACAACCTGGACTCAGAGTCAGAGATCACATGTTGCATATGATCGCAGGGATGAGGGCAGGAAATGTAGTCACAGACCAGCTGGAAGCCGAAAAAAATTGAAGGGATGAAACGGAGAGACAGTCTATGTTACCTCTTGAGGACAAGTTGCTACACTGCTGCACTGGACTGGTGGAATTGTCTCTCAATCTAGGCATTTTTCAAGAAATTGTTACTGAGTGATCATTCACCCTTTCAGAAGGTTCATGGATAGAATCATCTGCACCATATGCACGCAATCCTGACCTTTAGATTTGTGTTGAAAGTGATAAAAAAAAACAGAGAAAAGAGAGAGAACATCAAACTAGCTACAAATACATTTGCACACATTGATATACTAGCAATTTTTATTATCCTGCCCAGCCTCAGAAATACCTGAATTAAAAAAGAAAGTCCCCAGATCTTAAGGGTTAGAAAAATCGGTTTAAAAAGCCACACCTGATCTGGGATTGCAAAAAAAATATATTTGGGGATTATTTTTATTTGGGTTTTGCAGTAACTTGAAGAAGGCATTAAAATGGGTGAAAAACATGCAATTAACTATTGGACTTTTTCTCCCTCTCCGCGAATAAAAAAGTATTTGGCCTATGCTGTTCCCAGGTATGGGAGCTGGAACGCACCATCAGGTCCATGTGGCAAAAAGAGCAAAGGGACTTAATCACTTTGGAATTCGTTGAAAAAGATAATCGGATCTGGAAGACAAACTGTAGAGGCTGCAGACGGAGTTGGCCGCCAATGAGAAAGGGCAGTCTTTTTCCCAGGCTCCTGGGTAGGTTTTCTTTTCCCAAACCCGAACCGCCCTCAACATTTGTTCCAGCAAGTATTCCTCATTTCTATCCAGTCCCAAATCCTCTACATTTAAAGTCATTAATTTTTCTCTATTTAATTAGCTTTTTCCTTATTATTCCATCTAACTCATTATTTCCTGCCCAAATCTCTGCACCTTACAATATCATATTTACTAACAGCGATTGGTTAAAAAATTGAAAAGGATAGAGTTAAAAATGTAACAATGCAATATGATACATAACATGTGGAATAATACATGATCATAAAGGATCTGGAAAGAAATAACAATGTAAGGTATTTAATTGTAATTTTTCTTTTTCACTTTTACAGTAACCATGTGGTGTTATGTTTTGTTTGTTTTTTCTTCTATAATTAATAAAAAAAGAAAAAAAAAAAAATAGATATACCTATGATTTACTGAGTCAAATGCCTTATAAACATTTAAAGTAATAATTTCCAACCCTTTTTTTTTTGTTTTTCATAGTACAATATATTTTGAATGTTTTTGGTGGAGTCACTAATCACCCTCCCTTTTATAAATCCATACCGGTCTTTTATTAAAATGACTAAAAAATATTCAATTATTTATCAACACCTTTGCAATTTTTTAGAATCTTAGTTTCTTAATGTAACAGGGCAATATGACTCCGGGAATACTTCATCTTTTTAAGGTTTTATTCCCTATTTTTTCATTCTCCAAGAGCTATGCATTTCCAAAGCGACATTGAATATTTTCCCATATGACTACTTAACCTTTCTGAAAGATTTTGTAAAAATTACTGAAAAAACCCTCTGGCCTGGGGATTTTTTTCCTTTTAAATTAATAACTTCTACAATCTCTTCCTGAATTATAGGGGAGTTCATTACTTTTTCTTTGTATACTAGATAATCTCCAATCTTGTGTCAGGAACAATTAGCTCACACATATTCAATAAACTTGATAGAAGATTTATTGTAACATTGGAGGGATGCTGTCTTACAGACGTCAAAGCTGAGAGTGGGGTCTGGTTCCCAACTCACACTTAAAAAGGAAATTTCCCTGAGATAGTTGTAAAAAGGAAAACACCCCAATCACCATGACGACTATCTGTCCAACAGTTCCTTTGAAATTCCAGCCGGAAGGAATGTTCAACCCCTAGGAATAACCTAACATTCTACTATCACCATTCCCACAGGCAGCTGCCATACAAAAGCAATAAAATGTGGGGACCCCACATCCTGCCCCCCTTCAGGAGAAAAAGAAAAAAAAAAATAAAAATAAAAATACATACAGACATATATATATGATACATAAAAACACCACAGAATGGTAGAAATACAGGAAGACTAAATAGCAAAATAAATGCAGCAGAAAAATCAATCAATGAGGCACATCAGCCGGTGAAGAAGTCAGCGAAGGGGCCCTCTTCAGCAAACTGGAATGAAAAACAGGATGAATAGCTTTAAGGGAAGAAGGGAGATCCAGTTCGAAAGAGACATCATTAATAGCCCGTTTCACAGGAAAAGGACCGAGAAAGCGAGGGAAAGTTTCTTAGATGGGGAGGGTGAGGAAATATTCTTAGAAGAAAGGAAGACCAAATCACCAGGTTTATAAGGGGGATTAGGCTGCCGTTTACGGTAGCGAAGCGTTTGTGGGAAGCCCTGGCGAGGGAGAGAGCGCGCGAGACGGATTGCCAAATGTCAGAAAATTTAGAGACCCAAGCAGAGACAGAGGGAGGAGCGGAAGAAGGGGGGGAAGGGGAAGGTAGAAAACCATAAACAATCTCAAAGGGGGGCTTCCCAGTGGAGGAATGAACAGCGTGGTTAATAGCAAATTCAGCAAAAGGAAGGAGCGTGGCCCAATTAGATTGGTTCTCAGAAACAAAACATCTAAGAAACTGCTCAAGGGATTTGTTAACACGCTCAGATTGGCCATCCGTCTGGGGGTGATAAGCACTGCTGAGTTTTTGAGTGACGCCCAATGTTTTCAGTAGACACGACCAAAACTTGGAAGTAAAAACAGGATCCCTGTCCGAAATGATTACAGAAGGCAATCCGTGAAGTTTCCACACATGAGTAACAGGTCAGCCAATTTCTCAGCACAAGGGACCCTTTTTAGGGCACAAAATGACATTGTTTGGAAAAATGATCAGTAATAACCCAGATGACATGAAAACCTTGTGAGGAGGGGAGAGATACGATAAAGTCCCATGCAACGACCGCCCAAGGACCAGAAGGGATAGGCAAAGGTTGCAGCAGCCCTTAGGCTTAGCGGGGTGATTTTAAGTTGCAAGTGGACATTTTTAAAAGTC
>CAOLHI010009587.1:0-14218 GCA_948474755.1 Ctenosaura bakeri | reverse complement strand
ATTTATCTTATCCAATGATATTTTATGCACTGTATACTATATATTGTGCTTTTTTACATTTTATCATGTTTGCTGTTCATTGTCTGATACAGTCAACTGACTAATCAATAAACTTTAACTAACTATCTAACTCATTGTTGGTTAGGATCTGGTCTGGAATAGCTGTCCCCTTGTTCTCTCCTCCACCTTCTGGACTCTGAATTTGTCTACAAGGCAACTGAGAAATTTGCTGGTGCTGATATTCTCCCATGACTACTATATCTCTGCTTTCTGAAGGTTTGGTTGTCTGTTCCAGGAAGGCATCATCCAAGTCCTCAGTTTGGCTTAGAGGTCTGTTGTAGACACCCACAATGGCATTACTGGTGGTTCTCTCCCCTTTAATTTCTACCCAGACGCTCTCAACCTGGCTTCCAAGATTTACACCATGGACCTCTTCTCAGACGTCAATGTCCACGATATATAGTGCTACTAGACTCTTTTCCTGTTTGACCTATTTCTCTGAAATAAGCTATACTTCTCTCTCCAACTACATTTTAATTGTGAGACTCATCCCACAATTGGTTTAAAAACAGATTGGTTCTGTTCTACTCAGGAGCATCCCTGAAGCTCCCGCTGACAGGGCTGGTGCTCGATACTTCTTAGGAAAACAGTCCTCTGAACATGCATAGTGTGCTCTAAATGAACTGAAAAGGTGAACGGCAACTGAGAGACTCTTTTTTGGGATCACCCAGGGAAGGATTTTATAGCCAACTCCAGTCACACTCAGCTCTTCATAACGACTTAAATAACAAGAGTGGGTTACTGTCAAAAAGAAAACCGGGGTGCTTCCTTAAACCACACAAGCCCCACAAGGCCCACATTGAAAAACACTGCACAATAGAATTCCATTCCGCAGCCAGGAGGAAAAACAGCCACTCAGCCTCAAAGGCATTTAACTAATTTTATTGCGGGTAGTAAAACCATCAAGAGAAGCAGTTAAGTAATTGCCATGCCTCACTGTGGCATCCACGCATCACACAAAACAAAACAGCGGGAGAAAGAATCAGAATCAGAATCAGGCAGGGCTTCTCAGACAAGCCTCTTCTGCAGGATAACAGACACTTCAGAACAATAACATGTTTACACGGCTGACTTTCCGTGTCAAGTTACATACAACAGCCATAACAAGAAAGAAACCAACCAAAACACTGGAACACAGCTGTGTAGCCTTGCCAAACATAAACACAGAACATGAGCAACTTTCGCAAGAGAACCTGGGACACACTGACCTGTGAAACAGAAGCCAAATCTTCAGTAGCAATTGCTATGGGAACAGCAAAGCAAAAAGACCATTAACTCTCTCCTCTCATTTCAACAGTTACAGCATTACACAGCCAGAAAAAGAAAAAGAAAAGGAAATGAGGAATTCAGCACCTGAAAGAAGCAAGAGAAAGAGGCACATTGGAGAAGGAGGTTGGGGGGAGACCTGGGTGAAGAAAATAAAGTGTCCCCCATTTCCCTTCTCCATGGAAATTATGCTTTAAATCTCTAACATGAAAACATTACATATAATACAATCAGTGAGTTAATTCATATTTAGCCAATATTCTGTCATAACAGAAGCATATTTCATCTCTGTACATTTATGATTTCTCCCCGTGTGGGTTCTTGATGTGAATGTAACCATTCCATTGTGAGAAGCACTTTCCACATTCCATGCATTCATATGGCTTCTCCCCTGTGTGAATCCTTTGATGTCTACTATAATTTCCACTCTGACTGAAGCTCTTTCACATTCCATGCATTTGAATGGCTCTTCCCCTGTGTGTGACCTTTGATGGGAACGCCGAGATCCACTCTCACTGAAACTCTTCCCACATTCCATGCATTTAAATGGCTTTTCCCCTGTGTGTGTCCTTTGATGGGAATGCAGATTTGCACTCTGACTGAAACTCTTTCCACATTCCATGCATTTTATTTCGGCTTCTCCCCTGTGTGGGTCCTTTGATGGGAATGCAGAGATCCACTCTGACTGAAGCTCTTTCCACATTCCACGCATTGAGTATGGCTTCTCCCCTGTGTGTGTCCTTTGATGGGAATGCAGAGATCCACTCTCACTGAAGCTCTTTCCACATTCCACGCATTCATATGGCTTCTCCGCTGTGTGTGACCTTTGATGGGAATGCAGAGATCCACTCTGACTGAAGCTCTTTCCACATTCCACGCATTCATATGGCTTTTCCCCTGTGTGCGACCTTTGATGGGAATGCAGAGATCCACTCTGACTGAAGCTCTTTCCACATTCCACGCATTCATATGGCTTCTCCCCTGTGTGTGACCTTTGATGGGAATGCAGATGTGCACTCCAACTGAAACTCTTTCCACAATCCATGCATTTAAATGGCTTCTCCCCTGTGTGTGTCCTTTGATGGGAATGCAGACTATCACTCCGATTGAAGCTCTTCCACATTCCATGCATTCATATGGTTTCTCCCCTGTGTGAATCCTCAGATGTTTACTAAATGTTCCACTATTGTTGAAGCTCTTTCCACATTCCATACACTTATACAGCTTTTCTCCTCTCCATGGGTTCTGCGATATGAATGTAGATGTACAGAATATTCCATTCGGCTTTTCTGATTCAAATTTGATGTCGAGAAGATTTCACAAAGAAGAGCTCCTGAACAGCAGAGGATTTCCTCTCAGTCTTTGATTTTTCTTGGTGCTCTTTTCCAAATCCCTCTTTCAACAGGACAATCCTGTGTTTCCTCTTGATTCCACATGCTTGTTCTTGATGTTCTTGTTATTATTATCATCACTTTCATTTAGATTCTCCTTTTTCCTTGGCAGGACTCAAAGCAGCCTACAATACATGTAAAAAAGAACACAGAGTTAAAAAACCATAATGTACAAAAGTTAAAACAAAAATTAAATAGGCACATAATAATTAAAACAAAATAAATGTCCATTAAAAACAACTAACAGATCGCAATTAAAAATGACCAGCACGTTCTTCATGAGCAATGATCATTCATTGAATGTCTGCCAAGAAAAAATGCCTTTAATTAAAATTTACAGGAATCCTGGTGGCGTAGTGGTTCAATGGCGGTACTGAAAAACTCAGTTTGACTCTGCAGGGCTCCAGTTCATGAGCCTTCCATCCTTCCGCAGTGACGAAATGATTACCCAGCTTGTTGGGGGCAATTAGGTAACACGTTGTAAACCACTTAGAGAGCACTTAGCTGATAAGCGGTATAGAAATAGACATGATATTGCTATTGAATTGTCTACGGAAAGAAGGGAGGGAGGTGTGTCCTCTCTGGGAGGGGAGTTCTGCAGCCTGGGAGCAGCCACTGAGAAGACCCTCTCTCGTTTTCCCACCAGATGCATGTGTGAAGGTGGTGAGACAGAAAGAAGGGCCTCTCCAGCAGATCTCAAAGCAGGACTGGTTCATAGTGGAAAATACGGTGCTGGATGTGAGCCCTGTAGGGCTTTAAAGGTCATCATCTGCACTTTGAATTGTGCCCAGAAACAGACTGGCAGCCAGTGGAGCTGTTGCAACAGGGTGTGTGTGTGTGTGTGTGTGTGTGTGTGTGATCCCTGTAGCTAGCTCCAGTTAACAATCTGGCTGCAGCTCCTGGACCAGCTGAAGTTTCCAAACGCTCTTCAAAGGCAGCCCCACATAGAACCTGTTACAATAATCCAACTGGGATACAACCAAGGCAGGTGTTACTCTGGCCAGGTCTGACATCTCAAGGAATGACCATGGCTTGTGCGCAGGCCTTAACTGTGCAAACGCACTCCTGACTACTGCTGAGACCTGGGCTCACAGGCTCGGAGTGTCCTCAGGAGGACATCTGGGCTGCGGACCTGTGTCTTCAGAGAAAGCGTAACCCCATCTAACACAGGCTCAATCCCTATTCCCTGAACTGTCTTTCAACTGAGCAAGAGTACCTCTCTTTTGTCTTCATTAAATTTCAATTTGTTTGCCCTCTCCCAATCCATTCCTGATAACAACCATTGGTTTAGGACCAAAACAGCTTCCTCGGCTTGTGGTTGAAAGGAGTAATAAAGTTAGATCTCTGCGTACTGATGGCACCAAATCCCAAAACTGCAGACAATCTATCCCAGCAGTTTTCATGGAGATGTGAAATAGTATGCGGGACAGAACCCTGAGGCACCCCACAGGCCAAAGGACAAGGGGCTGAACAGGAGTCTCCCAGCACCACCTTCTGGGCTTGGTCCTCCAGGAAGGAACGACGCCTCTGTCAAACAGTGCCCCCAAGTCCCATCCTCACAAGGTGACCCAGAAGGATATTATGGCCAATTGTACAGAAAGCAGCCAAAAGGTTCAGCAGAACCAAGAGGGAGACGCTCCCCCATCTAGTTGCCAGTACAGGTCATCCTCCAAGGCAACCAAAACAGTCTCAGTCCCAAACTTTGTATTTCTTCCTGCTGGATTAGATTTTATTAATTTCAATGTAAGTGTCTAGTTTATCCTTTTGAATTCTCTTCCTATTTTCCAATATATTAGTGTAAGCCCCCTAACACACCTAAAAGCTATGTTGTGAGGATCCTAATTATTTTATACCAAACATAATGAGCCATGGAGATATACTGGATGGACACGTAGGCAGTGGCTATGGAGACAGATCAAAAGAGTAGCTGTTTTCTGTCACATCCTGGGTAAATCTTGCAAATGGCTCAAAGGCCAGCTGAGTGGATTTTGAGCAGCGATCAGGAGACAATAACTCTCTGGGAACAAATAAACGATGGAAAACAGCCTGGAATTTGACACTTTGAGGTATCCATCTGGATGAGATCCATCTTGCAAGAAACTACAAGGATGCTTGGCTGTATTTTCTTTGAACTACAAAAGCTGAAATTCATCTTAATAACAACTGCAGCCATCTGGTTTCCCAGGACATGGGTCAGCTCTATAACTAGGCGCATTTTCTCATTCTTTTTGGGGAGTTTTGGTTTTGGAGTTGGGAGTTTTGGAGTTAGGAGTTCTTCTCAGATCTTGCAAACCATGAAGCTGGTAAGCTCCCCTTGGAGCCTAAAGGCATGGCTGCATTGATTTCCCAGCGGAAGACTTCTGGATTGGTACAGTATTAAATCAAACCCTTATGTCTCTCTCTCTCTCTCTTTAATTTTCACCTCTTTCTAACTGTCTATAGTCTTGTATGCTTGTTGGAGTAGTTAACTGAAATAAAGGTCTAGGGACTTTTAACATCTATGTCAATAAAATACTTAAACTTCAACAACTTGTTTGATTTCTGACTGGGCCTGACCCCGTAAACATGGGGTAAAGATCCTAATTACCCTGCCCTCTTTGCATGGCTAAAGCAGTGCTCAAGCTTACTTTTACTCCACAAGAGACAATTTTGACAGTTTTGGGAATCCTTTCAAAGGTGTCCTAAGCAAGAAGGGTAACATTAGCCACCCCTCCCAGTTTTGAATCGTTGGCACATCTGATAAGGATGCTGCTCTTCTGCCATGAAGTCCTGGGAGTGTGACTGTCTGAAGTGCCAGTGCAACCGGAAGCATGTTTGCTAGGCAACCAGAATAAGCACCTCAGGAGAGAAACCTAGCCCAGTAGTGTGTGGGAGGGGCTTTGACGGACAGGAAAAGTCATATGAGGCCAAGCCCCTGTGGGTGCTCCTTCCTTCACTCAGAGCCCAGCAAGGGAGTCGGGTCCCTCCGTCGGCCAGAGAGTGTAGCTGTGTTGGGAAGCTTAGTTCTCTGTGGAAGCCCAGAGAAAGGCAGAGGAGGAACTGAACCTTATTGGCAGGATCTCGGACAGAGACTGTGACGTAGATGGGGGCTCAGCCTGCGGTGGGAGTCCCACCCAAAGGGCTGTGATGTAATATTTGTGTCTTCTAGGAAAGGCCAAACGTGTTACGCAGCTGTTTCTGAGCAGGGAGTTGTTACCTGTTGTATCGTTTAGAAAAATCCACTGAGGAAATGTATCCACCTTCACCTGCAGCTCCTTTATGATTATAGTCTGTTAACAAATGTTACCCTTTATCTTCGTAAACGCTGTCAACTGAGTTGTATACCCTGTTATTACTTAATTACTTACCCTAGAAATAAGATACATGTCGGGCAAATGTCAGTGTCTGGGGCAGAACTAACAGAGCATAGAGTCAAATAAGAACTGGGGCATGAGATACACCATTATATGAACCATAAAACATCAAATGGTCTCCTTTACATTTTGTGTTTCAGAAGAGCCACAAATCCACCCCGGTCTTGACTTCAGTCCTGTTCTTTCAAGGCAGAGCTTTCCAAACTTTTCATGTGGGTGACACACTTTTGGACTTGCATCATCTTGCAACACAGTAATTCAGCTTTACTAGCAAACCAGAGGTTAAACTAACCCCTTATAAGAGATAAAGACACACCCAGAAATTATAGTAACAAAATGTATGGGGACACAACATCTCTCATGAAAACCTTCCATACAGTTTCAAAAAGACAGGTTTTGTAAATAATAACATCTATTTCCAAGATTGTTGGTGACACACTAATGTGCCACAGCACACCATTTTGGAAAGCCCTGTTTTTAAGAGAGAAGATATTTGGGCTTTCAGATTAGGAGAAACTATTCCACATGTTCTTTAATGGACACCTAAACCTCAGCTGTTTCTTGAGAGTTTCTCTGCCAAACAACCTCCACATTTGGGCTATTTAAGTTCCCTGTTGACACGATATTCACATAGCCTTCAAAAGACTCTGCTCTAATTGTATGTTACTGCTTTGGAAAAGTAGCTCTTGTGTTCGTGAGTCTTGCATTATCTAATTCATTTCCTAGATATTTTGCTGTATATTTTTTTTAACAGAATAGCAACATTAATAACAACTGGAGAAGTCTTTGCAAAATGTTTTGACGTTCCTCAGCTGTTCATCTTGTGTTTGTTCCTGAGTAGGAGACTTCAAACTATACAGCAGCATAGATTTTGCATGCTTGTATAGTTGACTACAAACACCTGTAAACCGGGCAGCAACATACTTTTTGGAGATTTAAGATGACCACAGGAAACCAGAATAGCTTGTGGACTAAGAGAGAGAACCGCAAGTTACATTGACCCTTTATAAATCCTGCAGAACAGTCCATTTTCTTTACAATTTAAAGCAGATTTTGTTCACTATTATCATTACTGTAAACCATGTTTGCAACTTATCATAATACTCGGGGTTTCCCTCCATTATGGATGTGGGAAGATATTACAGATGGGACATGTAGTAGTTTGAGGCTGTTAGCATGTAGTTTATGTAGCCAGCCTGCTTTCCTGCCGCTGCCCCATCGTATCAGCCTTCCAGAGCATACCGTCACCCAAACACCTACTTTCTCTGCAGAGAGTCTCCTAGGAACCGCTTAGAAGTTTGAGACACAAGGTCTGCCTTAATGGGTTCTGTGGGAGGAGGGAAAGCGTTCTAATGTACTGCCTCTGGGAATCCTCTCCGTTTGAATCACTAACGTCAATTGTACTCTGTTTGAGCTCAAGAATAAATCTTGCTTTACATGTTTATCTCTGCGTGTCTGAATCAGTTCTTGACACAAACTGTCTTTTAATTCTTTGTATACTACCTGTAAATTATATTGTAAAAAAACTGAAAATAGTACATCCTTTGCTAATAGAACGATTCATCCATTTTGTGTAAATATTATTTAACAGAATAGACACTCTGCCACGTGAACATTTTGACTGCAATCGATATCTAACTATGAACAGCCACAGAATGTACACAAGGTTTATAGACATATCTCAATATGAAACACTTCTAGTTGTCATCTAGTCCAAGCGGCCACTTCCAGCATCAATTTTGAGGTGGGTTCTAGTGTTTTTGTATATGCCTTTTTAGGGAGAGGGAAAGGGGAATTTTGTGTCCACACCAGTCACACACCTCCCCGCACCAGGCCCTCCAGAAGACTCTCCAGTCTTGGTCCTAAAGTGGGGGGGCTCTTCCTCCTTCCTACCCCTGGAACATATTTGCAGTCCTCCTTTGTCCCACTGCCTCCCTTTTATCCCAGAGAGACCTGGAAGCAACAAAATGTGCCTGTGGGATGGGAAGGAAGAAGGAGAAGAGCCCCCCTTTAGGGTAAGAGCAGATCTCTCTGTCTTATCCACAGTGGGAATCAATATCATCGACCATGGTATCCTTTGGAAACAGCTGGGGGAGGTGTTGGGAATCAGAAGCACTGTGTTGCAGTGGTTCCGGTCCCACCTCTCAGGCAGGTTCCAGATCAGTGGTTCTCAACCTTCCTAATGCTGCGACCCTTTAATACAGTTCCTCATGTTGTGGTGACCTCCAACCATAAAATTATTTATTTATTATTTACAATGCCTCCCCCCCCCCCCCCCACAAAGGCCGCCTCGCCGGCCAGGAACGGAGGGGGGCCGGTAGGAGGAAAGGGGAGCCACGCTTCTCCCCTGGGAAAAAAGTCCGAGAACCCCCCCCCCCAGGCTCTGCTTCTGCTTCGTTCTCGTTTCCGCTGCCGGGGCAGTGTTGGGAAAAGTTTCCAGACCCTGCCCGGGGGGGGGAGGAGATTCCAGTGCCTTTGCCTTTTGCGCCAGGCGCCGCTCACCCCTCCCTCAGAAAAACGCCGCCTTGTGGCACACCAGCCCTTCCGCAGCAGCCCCTTCCATGGTGAATGGGGCAGGGGCCGTGGTGAGGAGGGGACTGCCCACCGTGCTGCCGCCGTCCCCCAAGCTGGCCCATCAGACGGGAGGTTCTCCCAGGAGCGGAGAAGGGGAGCAATTTCAGTCCCTTCTGAACAGGAGCAGGAGCGACAAGCGCGTGGCTCACGCTTGCACACCACCACTCCTGGGCCTTTTCCGTACGTTACCTTATCGCGGAAGTGGAGGGTGCCATTCATAAGGAGGTTTTTACGTGAGGCGTTCTCTTCACTGCTTCTTTGTTCCCGCAGCTGGCTTCCTGGTTGCGTGACCGCCCGCTCTTTCCTCCTCCAGCACAGCTTACAGCTCCCCAATGCTTTCTTACCATCTACATAAACCTTTGGCGAGATCATCTGGAGGTGCGGGCAGAGGGTCCTATCAGCATGCTGATGACACCCCAGTATATTTATCCCATGCCTTCAAAAACAGCTGAGGATAGTATGTTTCCTCTGAATGACTGCCTGGAGGAGGTAATGGGCTGGATAGAAGTCACGAATCGAAGTCGAAAACGGAATAGTAGCACTATAACCGTGTCCAGTTCCTTGAATGAGGTGGAGCAATGTACCCTAGGAATGCCACAGCCCTGCGGCCACTGGTCTCTCACCAGTTAGTGGTGTGGTGAATTCTCTGCAAGTTTTATTCCAAAATTTAAAAGAGCTACCCAAGGTGCTGAAACAAAAATGATTCCAGTCTCTCGGACAGTTGTTTTTAATATTCGGATTATAAAGTTACAGTGGAGTGACTGTTCTCAGTTGACATAGGAGCTGGGTATGTTTGGCTTGGAGGAGAGAGGGCTTAGGCCATTCCCGCACTCGACAGTTATAGTGCTATTATTCCACTTTCAACATCCCATGGAATTCTGGGAGTTGTAGTTTGAGAAGGGGCATTTAGAACTCTCAGCCAGAGAGCTCCTTGGCCTAGGAAACTACAAACCCAGAATTCCACCCGGACGTTGACAGTGGAATAAGAGCACTATGACAGTGTTGTGTGGAAATAGCCTTAGAGGTGACATAATAGGCCAGCTTTAAATGTCTGAAGGGATGTCATGGAGAAGATGGAGCCAAATTCAAATTACAGGAGAAAGAAAACTGCAACTAAACATAAGAGGAATTTCTTGACTGTAAGCGCTGTCTAGGAGGGGAAAGGACTGCCTTCTCCACCTTTGGAGGTTTTTAAACAGAGTTTGGATGGGCATCTTTCAGGACTGATTTTCTTCATGGCAGGGCATGGACTAGATGGCTTTTAGGGTCCCTTCCAATTTTAAGATACTATGATTCCCTGATTCACTTCCAGTTTTGGGGAAGCAAAAGGAGAATGTTTCCCCAACTGGCCGCCCTCCTTTACCTCCGGACGCTGATCCGCCAGCAGATCCTGAGCATCAGAGAGGTCAGCGTAGCTTCTCCAGTGCAGACGGACCGCTTCTGATTCTGCGTCTTCCGGGAAGGAGGCCTCATCCAGTCACTCCGACGCCTGAGTCACCTGTAGCCAGAGGGAGAGAAGAGGTTGATGACAAAAAAACTTTTCACAAACCCAAGCAGGCACATCTGGATCTATCCTGTGTCAGCAACTCCTTTGAGATTCAAATAAATGATAGAGTAGTGGATGTCACCTTTGGGAGAAAAGCAAGATATAAATTCAACAAACAAACAGCAAACTCCACAGCTTGCAAACGTGATTTTGGGGCTCAAAAATAAAAAATGTTGGGTTGTGCATCAGTCTGATGAGGAGGGAAGGCTGAGAGAGCGTTCATACATTACATCCTGCACTAGCACGGCTAGGCCCTATAGTATCTGGTTGAAAACCTGAGAATTAGGGACAACGGCCCTTGTTGATGTCATTAAATGTTATGCATGAAATACCAACCACAGTTGCCCAAAGCTTGTCATTCAAAACCTAGCAGAGAATGTTTTTTCCCCTTTTTGGAATTTAAAAAGAAATTTTAGCTGACGTCTAGGGTGTACCCAGATCAAGCTAAAAGGAGGCGATTGTTCCTTCTCACTTATTCAGGGAGAAGGAACATTTATTTGCTTCCAGCCAGAAGGCAAGTGCACAGCAGAGTGGAAGGTGAGTCCTGGACCCACAATGGCCAGGAGGGAAAAAGAAGGAGGCTAAATCTTTGAAAGTTGTAGCAAGAAATCAATTATACTTTGCCAGTGGTAGCAAACTGCTGCTCCGATAGCTGAGCTGTAGATTTACACACAGTCCTTTCTTTCCTCTGGCCTAGAGCTGGGATTCCCCCCCAAAGTGGAGAACTTGTGCCCTTGTCGCCAACCCGAAGATGACCCACAAAAACTAGACACCCAGACCCTAAGATCTACCAACCCTGTCCCAGACACATACTGTCTCTGTGTACATATCTACCCAGATGGCTGAGCTCTCCTCAAACACTGCTTTTCACAAATAATACAAATACGTACTGGGCTTTCTGGATCTGTGTTGCTGTTCTATACTTTCTCAATTAACAAACACTTGAAATAAGGAATTTTGGGGCTTGGTAATTATATTTTTAGAAAGCCAGCGTTGTGTAGTGGCTCAGCCATGCAAACCAGTGGGTGACCTTGGGTGCACCAGACACGCCCCAGAAAACCTGGTTTGCCTTAGGGTTGTAATAAGTGGGAAAATAACAACAACAACAACAACAACAATAACATGACACAATTCATATTAATTAATTATAATATCATTAATAATACTATCATTAATTAATATTAGTTATGAAATTATTATTATTTTTTCTTACCCAACTCTCCCCAAGGCTTGACATGGGTTACAACATATAAATTAAAATAGAACTAAAAACACATCATGGATTAAAATACATTGAAAACACATAAAACCATTTAAACTACATCAGTGTAAAATTCATAGTTAAAAATTGCCTGAAGAGATAGGTACACACAACAATGGCAACAATTATATTTTTAATATTAGCAATTATTCATAAAACTTTTGCTGCTACTCACACAGAGATAAGTCACAGCATATTCAGTGGGGTTTTGCATAGCACTGAAAAAGTTACTAGTTTAACTAAAACAATTTTAAATATTCAGATTGTATAGAGTGCTATTTAAATGTTTCCTCTGCTGTGTTTGTTATGAAATTTTGGAAAACATAATAAAATACTAATGAAAGTTTAAAAAAAAGTTTACTGATAAAGAATAGGGGAAGATTAGCGAGCACAGCTACTGGGGAGAAGATGAAATTTTGGGTGTATTTGTCACCCCAAATACGTATTCTGCCTCCCTCCAAAATTAAAATTTTCCTTCAGTCCTCAATTTCTTGCATTGCATTAAATTAAAACTTCAATTGAGCATCTAGAAATACAGTTCAGACAGTGCAAGAGATTAGTCTTTTAAGCTTGTTATTATTTAGCTTCTTTAATAACTGTTTAATCAATTATTATTTAGGCTTGTCATTATTGTCTTTAATATTGTTACTTTATCAAGTTTGTGTTATTATTTCTCTGTTTCAGTCAAGTTCAATTTTGTTTAGTTTTACTTCTAGTTACATATTAGTATTGTTTATGTGTGGTTTGTTTCTTTTCTCCAACTCTTTCCCCTTTTTCCTGCAGTAATAGATTATACTTTGTTTGGATCTTCTCTTAGTATTAATAAATATTTGCAAAAAGAAACACAGTTGAGATATTGGAAACCAAGAAGCAAGTGAAGTAACCCAGGCAATGCAAACAAAGCCAATAAAAGAGCTTTAGATGTGAATGAAAACAAAATATTGTGACCCTCACAAACCATTATCTTATTTCCTTCATGGCACTAACAAATATGTAGTCTTCAAAACTGCTAAGTTTACACACAGAGCTGTTCAACTGAGAAAACAATTCATAAAATATATTGGAGTTGCATGCAAGGGGGATGAATTAATCTAAATGCTACTGCTTCTGTATTTTATTATTTCTATCTTATCACAAGATAAGTTGATAACCTATTATTATAAGTTCTGATATTTTCTTAGAGTGTTTTACTTTATTCTTTCATTTTTACTTCATTTTCTATTTTGTCATACTTTATTTTAGCTTCTTTTATCTTGCTTCACTCTCTGTTACTTATTTTATTGCCTTTTGTAATGTTTGAAGTTATTTCTTTGACATGGTCAATTGTCTAATCCATAAATTTATACTACTACTAGATGTGAATGATTTGCAATTTCTCATTCCCTCCAATGCTAGAAATTTGGGGACTGAAGGGAAATTTCAAAAGGAGGAAAAAAAATTCTTATTTGGAGGCCAAAGTCCTCATTTTGTCCCCTAATTACTACACCTCTGAGTAAAACACAAATTAGATATTGATACAATTTAAGCCACAAAACAAAACAAAACAAAAAATTGCTTGCTTAATAAATTAGACATTATTTGGGGTCTGAGGCCTACGTCCTCCTGTGAAGCCTTGGGCTGGAGTGAAAGACAAGGGCCTCACCCTGCCTCAAAACAGGTGCTTTTTGAGGCCAGGAAACACAACATAAAACATGAATTATGTCTATTATTAACTTTATTGGGAATATTTTGTGCAATCCCACAACGTTCTCTCCTTAGCCTTTTCCCTCCCTTGGGGTTCATTTTACCTCACAAATTACCTCACAAAAACACCAACACCCCCCTCAAAACTTCCATGGCAGCTCCTGTTAGAATATACTCAGAATATAGAATATTTGCTTTCCCAGGACTGAAACTCTGATACCTGGTTGAGAGAAAAAAAAAGTAACTTCTGCTCAACAGTCAGGAAGGAACCCTGAGTCACAGATGCTTCTGCTCAGCAGGGAAGGAGGAGGAGAAATGTGGTGGCAGGAAGTGCTGGGAGCCCAGAACTCAAAATGGAGGCACTTTGGTTAAGCAAATGCCAAGAGATCCTTTGGTTTAGGCCTTTCAGCAGGCAACGCCCTCCCTGAACTGAAGGGTGCTGGGTGCTGGGTTTCCACCAGCCCTGCAGAGTAGACCAGGGAAAAAGATGGGGAAAACGCTGTATATTTTGCCTATACTCTTTCACTCCTTATAAAGGCACAAAACAACAATAAGTAGTAAAACATTAAACATTCAGCAAAAAAAAAAAAAAATCATTTCGATCAGAACAAACGTATTTCTTGAGGTAAAAGTTGCTGGTGAAATAAATAAATAAATAAATAAATAGGGCTCCTAGGGCTCCTAAAAAAGCACAGCCCATTTTGGGAAACCCTGTTCCAGAAGAGGAAGGAGGTACTGATTTGAGGGGTGCTATTTGCACCATTTGGGGGGGCTGAAGTCACCCCAAAAGACCACCAACTTTTTTAAAATGGAGGGGGTTCCTCAGTTTTGGGGAGCTGGAGGGCGTATGCAGTCCATGAGCCCCACTTTTCCCATCCCTACTTTAGCCACATTTGCAGCTTTCATAAAGCAAATCCTCAAAATGTTCCAGTTTAGCCGGAATGACTCCACTTCGTCCCCTGCCTTCCCACTCTTCCAGCTGCTTCTAAAACGCCCCCGTTTCTTTCTCCTCTTCCTACTAGAATATATTTATAGAGTGATGGAATATTTTGTGCAATCCTGCCTTTTTCCTTTGTGTGTTTTC
>CAOLHI010009585.1:0-22878 GCA_948474755.1 Ctenosaura bakeri | reverse complement strand
AATCCAGCCCCCCCCCAATTTTTAACCGGGAGAAAAATCCCCCTTTTTTTTTCCCCCACGGGCCCCATCTCCCCCCTTTTTCCCAGGGGCCCCATTTCCCCTCCCCACCCCCAGTTTGGGGACCTGGGGGAATGCCTTCCCCCCTCCACGGACCCCTGGCAAGAAAAAAAAGAATGAACGGAATTTTTGGGGGCCCCTTTTCCCCAAAAAGGGCTTCATCTTCCCCTCCCACCCCTTTTGCCCCCAGAGCAGCTCAGTTTCCCTTTTTCTTAACCGGGGGCCCCCCAAATAATAAATTCAGAGGTGTTTTCCCAAACATTTGACCACGGGAAAGGGGGGCCAGGGGCTCCCTGGAAGTGAAAACCCAGAACCCAATGGCGGGAGGCCCCCTAGCCCTCCCCTGAAAGCAATGGAAAGCAAGGGGGAAAAGGCTCCTGCGCTAAATGCCTGGCCCTGGGTTTATCCCCTTCCCTGGGGAGCAGGGAGTGGGAAAAGGATGGAGGAGTGGGAAAGGCTTCCCTTTTCCCCATGGGTGACCAGAACTCCCATAGGAAATTCTAACCACCATCCAGCCCTCCCCTGCAGACTTTGACAGGTAGGTATGTTTTCTACAAGCTTCTGGCATCTGCAAGGGTTGGAAGAAAGAGGCAGCTGGAGAGGAGAGTAGTCGAAGAATGGGGACTGGAGGATCCGGGGGTCTGTCTCTTTTGGGGGTTTTTCTTCCCGTTTCTTTCCCCTCCCCAAAGCTGCTTTGAAAAGGAGGGGGATTTTTTCCTCCTGGCCACAGAATGTCTCAAAGAATCCACCTCACCGGATGAGACTGGGGGCAAAAACCCAGGGATCCTTGGAGGCCAAAGTGCAAAGGCAGAGCCTCCCTTTTTTCCTGAACCCCCCTCATCTCTTTTTTGGCTGGCTGTCTTCCCTGGGTGCAGGGACAGGAAGGTGCCCTGTGGGGAGGGGGGAGGGGGAGGCCCTGACCTGGAAGGGAATGGGGGCTGGAGGGGGCTTATGTTGGAGGCGCCTCGGAAGCCTCTTCTTGGTCGCGGTTCGTGCCACAGAAGTGGGGGTGCCTCTTCCAAAAGTTTCTGAAAAGGAGATAAAGGGGGAACCCCCAGAGGAACAGGGGGGCTGACTGGCCTCCACCCCCCAAAAGGGGCCAAAAGGAGGAAGGGGGCCCAAACCAGCAAGAAGATGGCCCCCCCCACACAAAAGTGGCCATCTCTTCCCCCCCCAACTCTTTTGTGGCCCCTTACCCTGAACCGCCTCAAGAGTGCGGCCATCACTGTAAAAACACAACAACCCAGTCACAGGCAGGTGAAAGTGGTAGGAGCAACCCAGAAGGGCATCCAGCCACAACCACTAACAGTAACGCAATGGCCCAACCGTCTTCTCATCTCCACAGCAACCATGGAAGCAAACAATGGCCTAAATTTCTTGCAGAAAGAACCTTTCTGACAGAAAAAAAAAAAAGCATGGAGGCTACATCTGTATATATATGTAGAGGCTAAAGGGGGGGGGTTTAGCTACCATGGGGGTAAATGATTAAACCTGGGGATGGGCCAACTGAGTCTGCAAATCCTCAAATCCTTGGCAAAGATTCCAGATTCGCAAATCCAAAGCCCTGTGAAAAAAATGGTGAACCAAAACTTTTAAATCCACCAACCAAAAAAAAGGGTTTTGTTAAAGTTCTGTTTTAAAAATGTTTTTGAAAGTTTTTTTAACAATTGCTTTTTAAACCCTTTTTTAAAAAACAATTTGAAAAGTTTGAGATTCAGATATGGATTTGGATTTGGAAAATTCTGGATTTGTCCCATCCCTAATTAAACCCTTTGATAAGAAATTAAGAAAAAAGACTAGTTAATAAATTTATCCCGGGGGATGGGAAAACCCAAAATTTCACAAACCACACACAAAAAAAACACACAAAACAAAAAAACAAACAAAAACAAACAAAAAAAAAAAACCAACAACAAAAAAACCCAAAACCCACAAAAACAAAAAAAAACAGGCGGGCGGGCCCGAAAGTAAGGGAAAAAGGGCAAAAAACCAAAAAAGGGAAACGAAAAAAACAAAGGGGGGAACATAAAATTTTTTAAAAAAAAACCAATCAAACAAACCAAAAGAGCACAAAAAAAAAAACCCAAAAGAAAGGAAAATTTACCTTTTAATTTTTAAAATTTTCCAGAAAAAAAAAAAAAAGAAGTTTTTAAAAGGGATTCCTTTTTTTTTTCTTTTTCCCCTTTTTGATGGGTTTTTTTTATTTTTTCTGTTTTTTTCTTTTCTTTACTCCCTCAAATTTTGTTGGGCTTTTTCCTAATAAAAAGGTTGCAATCTTTTTATTTGGGGGAAAAAGACCAACATAAAAATATTTCGTTGTGTGTGTGTGTGTTTTTTTATCTCCCTCCCTGGTTATTTGTGTATGTATGTGGGTGGGAAAAAGTAAAGAGAAAGCATTCCCCCAAAAAAAACAAAAAAAAACCACAGGCCCCCGGGCCCGGGGGGGGGGGGAATCCCAGTGAAAAATTATCTAGTAATTATGGGGATTTCCACCCTACACTTTTTAGGGCTATCATTCCACTTTCAACCTCCTTGGAATTTCCCCCCTAAACTCAACCCCGGGATTTCATAGGAGGCTGAAAGTGGAATGATAGCACTATAACAGGCTAGTGCAGACATGGCCTTGGTTCCCCTTGGGGAAAAAGGGAGAGAAAGAGAGGCGGTCTGTGATTGGTCTGCTTTTTTGGGGCCCCCCGCAGAGACAGACCACGGGATTGGAGGAGGACTGGATTTTTATTCCCGGTTCCCAAAAGGGAACAGGTGGCAAACTTGGCCTTTGGCCTGCCCTGCAAACGTCACATTTTAAAGTCAGTTTTTTTTAAACATTTTTTTTAAAAAAAAACTTCTCTCCTCCTCCTCCTCTTCAGGCATCTGTTTGCAACCACCAGTCTTGCCTAAAAAAAAAACCAAAAATGGAAAATCAACCCGTATATTATCATTATTATCAGGCGAGCCGTTGGTGTTGCTACGGACTCTTTACCGCCGTAGAGCCCCTTTATCTGACTCTCCGGTCTTTCCAGGGAAATAGGGCTGGGGGTTTTGGGAGCTGTAGTTCCCCCCAAACCCTTTTTCCCAAAATCTGTTGTCAAAGTACTCTAGTTCTAGAGTTGTTTCAGCGAAGGCGGCATCGCCTCTGGAAAGGCAACGTGTTCCTATTCTTCCAGTGGCGAGGGCGGTTCTGGGAAAACGGAAGCCGCCAAGCTGATCCTTCGTTACCTGGTGGCAGTTAACCGGAAGCCCTCTGCCACGCAGCGGGTACGCTGTTCCGAATGAGATCTTCTGAGCCTCAAAGACTCCGGCTGGTGGAGAGGCCTGGATCTCATCCAGGGGTGGACAATTTCTTCCTCCTGGAGCTACATGGATGCCCAAAAAAACCAAGTCCAAAAAATCCGGAGCCGGTTGTCCATTCTAATATTGAAGAAGCGGCCTTTTTTTTTTATGTTAAAGGTACACGAGGGCTCTCTGGGTTCTTTAAAAATTTAATCCCCATTCCTGGAGCCCCCCAAGACAGGCAATTTACCCTTTTCAGGCAGAAGCAAGGAAACTCCGGGGCTACGTTTTTCCACCCCGATCTGATATCCCGTGCGAAGCGACTTTGCTTGGCAGCTGTAAAAGACGGGGACTGCAGGCGATCGCTTCCTAAACCCCCGACTGTTGTTGTTTGTTGTTTCCCAATCTCGGACGCTGCGCCCTCTCTTGTGCTTTCTGCTTCCGTTGTGCTGTTTCCCCAGAGAGAGGGATGGAGCTCCTGTTTTGCAGGGCTGGTGTTTCTGTGTGACTCAATGGAGAGAGACCTGGAGTAGAATAGGTTGCATACTTTGCACTCTGGACCCTCCCTGCCGCCTTTGTGGTCATTCAGGGGTGTAGCTATAGGGAGGGCAAAATAAAGACATTGCCCTCCAAAAAAACAATTCTGTCCTCAATGAATTTTTTCCCCAATCCCCAAATTTCTACCATTGCAGAGAGTAAGGCATTGAAAAGCGTTCACACCTGGAACTCTTCTGTCTGCGGCATTAGCTTTCAAAGGAGCTCTCCAAGGTACTGGACCTGTTAGAGCTCAGCATCTTTCGAGAGGATATTCCTTATCTCCCAGCCATCCAATTCAAACACAAATCCTTTGAAGTTGTGCTATTCAACACCTACCTTATATTCCTCCCCTTGTTTCTCACCCGATATCTGGGTGCAACTAGAAAAGATTATTCTAGAGATAAGGATAAAACATCCTAAAGCAACTGTGATCCTCTTGGGAGACTTTAATGCTGGGGTAGGAGCCTCCCTGCCTGATTATGGACTCCAGGGTATTATACCTGAGGACCACCTATTAAATGACATATTTTGGCATTCCAGAGATACCACAAGGAATGGGGCTGGCTCCAAATTCATCTCCCTGTTATACACATGCAATCTTCATGTTTTAGGAGGCAAAGATAGTGGCTTCACATATTTTTTACCTTCCATGCCGGGAATGCAAGCAGTGTTCTGGATTATCTTTGTGTTCCTACAAATAACACCAACTTATTGTAAATTCAAGTTTACGTCAGGGAGGACAGCGACCATCAACCCGTTCCAGTCCATTTTTATGGCAGCTCTGACCTGAGACCACTCATACCCCAAGACGAGAGGCTACTCACTAACCGTGAAGTGAGACAGAATAGGGCTAAGTGGGCCCAGGTGGATATTGAGGCAATTTCTGGTTTTCTGAACGCTGAGAGAGCCAGTCCTGTGTGAAAAACGATCGTTACCCAAGACCCAAAGGAAATGTTTCCTGGGTGTGCCAGTCTGTGTTCTATGTTAAAGGAATACCTAATAAACAAATTTCCAACTAAATTTCCCATCTGTACAATCTAACTGGTTTGACCCGGATTATTCTCGCTCAAAAAGAAGACGCTAAAAGCAGCCATGCCTTGCTAGTTCAAAAGAAACCTACACCAGACAATCACACAAAGAGGCTAAAGCTAAGAGGCAATTATAAAAAGCCAATAGCCTCTAAGAAGGCTCCGGATACAACCACAGTCTGGTCTGAGCTGGAAAAATCAGCAAAAGGGTCCAAAGCTGAGTGAGTTTTTACAATATTGGATCTGCGTGTGAAGGAGCGTAAGCTACCATTTGACATTCCCGTTTCAGCTTCAGTTTGGGAGGACTTTGATACTGTATTGTTTGCTAACCCCAACCAGGACCCCACAGGAAAGAGAACCCTTGTGCAAATACCCACCGTTAGTTCCTCCCCTTGGCCACCAGGGTCAGTGACAGAAATTAAACATATCATCCAGTCATTAATACCTAATAAAGCTCCTGGTGAAACATCCTGCCTCCAGAACTTTTCAGGGCACATACTGACCGGTGGGCACCATTGTTGGCAGAAAGGTTTACATACATAGACAATACTGGCCATACTCCAACAGGATGGGAACCTTCCATCACAATTCCCATATATAAAAAAGGAGATAAGGAAGATCCAAGAACCTATAGACCCATCAGCCTTATTGACATAACAGCTAAAGATGTATCCAAAACATCTCCTAAGTAAAATTGAGGACTGGGTAACTGAGAAGAACATATTCGTGGAAGAACAGGCTGGGTTTAGATCTGGATACTCTACGATAGATAATTGTTTTATTCTACAACACCTTTTTACCAAATACACAACCGATGGGCAATTATATCTCTTTACAGCCTTTATAGACCTGAGTGCGGCATTTGACTCCATAAATAGAGACATCTTATGGAGGAAGCTGGCTAAGTTGAACATGGAACCTGGACTCCTATACCTGGTCGAGGCCCTTTATACAAATACATCCTTGAAGGTCCGTATGGGATGCAATGGCTCCCTTACTCGGAATACACCCACCGCTAAAGGTGTCAGACGGGGTGTGTTCTGGCCCACGATGCTGTTAATGACATTCCTGAATTTCTTTATTCTATGGATGTAGACATGCCAAAGATTCTAAACAGGCATATTAATATCCTTCTATATGAAGATGATATGCTTCTAATGGCTCATTCCCAAGTAGGTCTGAGAAGACTGTTGAGGAAATTCAGTGCATAATGTGCCACCAATTGGTACTGGGACGGGGAGCCTATAAATCAAACCGATTGCTTTTCATACTTAGGGGTTGTTTTTACAGATACAGGGCCTTGGACTAATCATTTCAAGCAAAGTTCCACAAAGGCTACAGCAGGTTCCAAAAATGTAAATTAAATTGCACAGTTATAATCACCCAACTTCCTTGCTCCCCATTTGGAAGGTATATAACGCAAAAATTGCACCAGTTCTAACCTATGGTGCTGAATTGTGGGTCCTCAAAGGCCCTCCCACGTGAACAAAATCAAGCACGTTTCTTGAGGACTGTTTTGGAGACCGACAATAATACTCCTGCAGCAGCAGGAAGAGCTGAAAGAGGCACCCATTCAATTTACAGTCTGACTATAAGTAAAGCCTTCAATTACTGGTGGAAGATCCTTTCATTGGATTCTCACAGATTTCCAAAAATGTGCCCGGAAGAAAAATGATCCGTTTTCAACACACTACATGGGTTAGCCAGTTTTATCAAATTATCGCACATCTTGGTTTTTCAATACAGTACTATTATCGGTTAGACATCAGGCCATAGGAATATTTAGAAACAAAGAGTTATGGATGTAAATGCCCAACTTGATATTGAGACACTCGCGAATATTAGTTCAATGAAACGGTTGGCCCAAAATGAAAGGTCCTGTCAAGTAGAAAAATATCTGACAATGGACCTGACCCAATATTAGAGAACAGCTTTAACCAGAGCAAGATTCCAGCAGGTAGATTCCATGGTCAGATATGGACGATTCCATCCAGTGCCAGATATCGAGAGAACGTGTGTCTGTGGGGCATCTGAAATAGAAGATGTTGAGCATGTCCTACTCAGCTGCAAACTATATGACACAGGAAAGGCCCAGTTCCTACAGACAATACTTGATAGAATTACACCCTGGGACCATAGTAAATGGTTAGCCCACTTCCATCAAGGTACAAATACAAACGTTGTAACTGGAACTGCTAAATTCATAGGTAGGGCTGTTCAACTGAGATGATGTTTTATTGAGCACATCGGGGTTGCATGTACAAAAACTGATGAACTTATCTAAACATGTGCTGGTTCTGTATTTTATTACCTTTTAGTCTATTATAAGACAAAAGCAGAGGCTTGATGGCCATCTGTCGGGATTGATTTGAGGGTGTTCTTGCATGGCAGGGGGTTGAACTGGATGGCCTGTGTGGTCTCTTCCAACTCTGAATTTTTATTCTATGATTCTATGATTCTATTGTGCTTTTTTAAATTTTATCATGCTTGCCGTTCATTGTTTGATATGGTCAATTTACTAATCAATAAACTTTAACTAACTAACTCATTGTTGGTTAGGATCTGGTCTAGAACAGCTGTCCCCCTTGTACTCTCCTCCACCTTCTGGACTCTCTGACCGTCTACAAGGCAACTGAGAAATTTGTTGGTGCTGATATTCTCCCATGACTGCTATATCTCTGCTTTCTGAAGGTTTGGTTGTCTGTTCCAGGGAGGCATCATCCAAGTCCTCAGTTTGGCTTAGAGGTCTGTTGTAGACACCCACAATGGCATTACTGGTGGTTCTCTCCCCTTTAATTTCTACCCAGACGCCCTCAACCTGGCTTCCAAGATTGACATCATGGACCTCTTCTCAGACGTAAATGTCCATGACAGATAGTGCTACTATACTCTTTTCCTGCTTGACCTACTCCTCTGAAATAGGCTATACCTCTCTCCAACTACATTTTAATCGTGAGACTCATCCCACAATTTGTTTAAAAACAAGCTGGTTCTGTTCTACTCAGGAGATCGCTGAAGCTCCCACTGACAGGGCTGGTGCTCGACACTTCTTAGCAAAACAGTCCTCTGAACATGCATAGTGTGCTCTAAATGAACTGAAAAGGCGAAGGGCAACTGAGAGACTCTTTTTTGGGTTCACCCAGGGAATGATTTTTTACCAATTCCCTCCAGTCACACTCAGCTCTCAATAATGACTTAAATAAACAGAGCGGGTTACAGCATTACATGGCAAAAAAAGGGAGGCAATGGGGAATTTGGCACCTGAAAGAAGCCAGAGAAAGAGGCACATGGAGGGGAGGGGGGAGACCTGGGTGAAGAAAATAAAGTGTCCTCCATTTTCCCTATATTTAGTTTGGGGGCGTCCTTCTTATGGAAATTGTGCTTTTAAATCTCTAACAGGAAAACATTACATATAATACAATCAGTGAATCACCCTGAGTGAGTTAATGTCAAAAATAAAACCGGGGTGCTTGCTTAAAATAAACAAGCCCACCATGCCCCACTTTGCAGAGCGCTGCATTAAGGAAAACCATCCCGCAGCCAGGAGAGAAAAACCAGCCACTCAAGCCTCAAAGGCATTTAGCTAATTTATTGCGGGTAGTAAAAACATCAAGACAAGCAGTTAAGTAATTGCCATGCGTCACTGTGGCAAGCACGCATCACGAAGAGCAAAAACAGCAACAGAAAAGAGTCAGGAGCAAAAGCTGAGACCAGGCTTCTCAGACAAGCCTCTTTTGCAGGATAACAAACACTTCAGAACAATAACGTGTTTACATCGGCTGACTTTCCGTGTGAAGTTACATACAACAGCCATAACAATACAGAAACCAACCAAAACACCGGAACACAGCTGTGTAGCCTTGCCAGAACATAAACACACAACGTGAGCAACTTTCTCAAGAGAACTTGGGACACGCTGACCTGTGAAACAGAAGCCAAATATTTACAGTAGCAATTGCTATGGGAACAGCGAAGCAAAAAGACCATTAACTCTCTCCTCTCATTCCAACAGTTACAGCATTACATGGGCAAAAAGAAAAAAAAAGGAAATGGGGAATTCAGCACCTGAAAGAAGACAGAGAAGAGGCACATTGGAGAAGGAGAGGGTTTGGGGAGACCTGGGTGAAGAAAATAAAGTGTCCCCCATTTTCCCTATCATTAGCTTGGAAGGGTGAGGGGTGTCCTTCTCCATTGAAATTATGCTTTTAAATCTCTAACATGAAAGCATTACATATAATACAATCAGTGAAAACATTACATATAATACAATCAGTGAGTTAAATCATATTTAGCCAATATTCTGTCATAACAGAAGCATATTTCATATTATGTACATTTATGATTTCTCCCCAGTGTGGGTTCTTTGATGTGAACGTAAACGTTGACTCTGAGAGAAGCACTTTCCACATCTCGTGCATTTAACTGGCTTCTCCCCTGTGTGTGTCCTTTGATGGGAATGCACATGTGCACCGCGACTGAAGCTCTTTCCACATTCCATGCATTTAAATGGCTTCTCCCCTGTGTGAGTCCTTTGATGTCTACTATAATTTCCACTCTCACTGAAGCTCTTTCCACATTCCATGCATTTAAATGGCTTCTCCCCTGTGTGAATCCTTTGATGTCTACTATACTTTCCACTCTCGCTGAAACTCTTTCCACATTCTATACATTTATATGGCTTCTCCCTGTGTGTGTCCTTTGATGGGAACTGACAGATCATCTCGACTGAAATTCTTTCCACATTCCATGAATTATACGGCTTCTCCCCGGTGTGTGTGTCCTTTGATGGGGACGCAATATTTGCACTCCGACTGAAACTCTTTCCACATTCCACTGATTTAAATGGCTTCTCCCCTGTGTGTGTCCTTTGATGGAACGCAGAGATCCACTCTCACTGAAACTCTTTCCACATTCCATGCATTTAAATGGCTTCTCCCTGTGTGTGTCCTTTGATGGAACGCAAAGATCCACTCTTACAGAAACTCTTGCCACATTCCATGCATTTAAATGGCTTCTCCCCTGTGTGAGTTTTTTGATGGGAATGCAGAGATCCACTCTTACTGAAACTCTTGCCACATTCCATGCATTTAAATGGCTTCTCCCCTGTGTGTGTCCTTTGATGGGAACGCAGAGCTCCAAACTCACTGAAAAGTTCTTGCCACATTCCATGCATTTAAATGGCTTCTCCCCTGTGTGTGTCCTTTCTTATGGGAACGCAGATTTGCACTCTGACTGAAATTCTTTCCACATTCCATGCATTTAAATGGCTTCTCCTCTGTGTGAATCCTTAGATGTTTACTAAATGTTCCACTACTGTTGAAGCTCTTTCCACATTCCATACACTTATACAGCTTCTCCTCTCCATGGGTTCTGGGATATGAATGTAGATGTTCAGAATATTCCATTTTTCTTTCTGATTCAAGTCAGAAGTTCACAAAGAAGAGCTCCTTGAACAGCAGAGGATTTCTTCTTCTCAGTCTTTGATTTTTCTTTGTGCTCTTTTCCAAATCCCTCTTTTTTTACAGTACAATCCTGCGTTTTCCTCTTGATTCCACAGGCTTGTTCTCGATGTTGTTGTTTTTATTATTATTATCACCTTCATTTATATTCTTCTTTTTCCTTGGCAGGACTCAAAAGCAGCCTACAATACATGTACAAAAGAAAACAGAGTTAAAAAACCATAATGTACAAAAGTTAAACAGAAAATAAATAGGCACAGAATAATTAAAACAAAGTAAAAATGTCCATTAAAAACAACTAACAGATCACAATTAGAAATAACCAGCACCTTTCTTTAGTCAGGCAATGATCCTTTATTGAATGTCTGCTAAGATAAAAATGTCTTTAATTAAAATTAACAGGAATCCTGGTGGCGTAGTGGTTAAATGCTGGTACTGCGGCCACGACTCTGCAGGGCTCCAGGTTGACTCAGCCTTCCATCCTTCCGCAGTCAGTAAAATGAGTACCCAGCTTGTTGGGACAATTAGCTAACATGTTGTAAACCGCTTAGAGAGCACTTAGCTGATAAGCGGTATAGAAATACACATGCTATTGCTATTGAACTGTCTACGGAAAGAAGGGAGGGAGGTTCGTCCTCTCTGGGAGGAGAGTTCCACAGCCTGGGAGCAGCCACTGAGAAGACCCTCTCTCGTTTTCCCACCAGATGTATGTGTGAAGGTGGTGAGACAGAAAGAAGGGCCTCTCCAGCAGATCTCAAAGCAGGACTGGTTCATAGTGGAAAATATGGTCCTGGAGGTGAGCCCTGTAGGGCTTTAAAGGTCATCATCTGCACTTTGAATTGTGCCCAGAAACAGAATGGCAGCGAGTGGAGCTGTTGCAACAGAGGGGGGCTGTGTGATCCCTGTAGCTAGTTCCAGTTAACAATCTGGCTGCAGCTCCTTGGACCAGCTGAAGTTTCCAAACGCTCTTCCAAAGGCAGGCAGCCCCACGTAGAGCCTGTTACGATAATCCAACTGAGATGCAACCAAGGCAGGTGTCACTCTGGCCAGGTCTACATCTGAAGGAATGAGCATGGCTTGTGCGCAAGCCTTAACTGTGTGAATGCACTCCTGACTACTGCTGAGACCTAGGCTCCCAGGCTCAGAGTGTCCTCAGGAGGACATCTGGGCTGTGGACCAGTGTCTTCAGAGAAAGCGTAACCCCATCTAACACAGGCTGAATCCGTATTTCCTGATCTTTCTTTCAACTGAGCAAGAGTACCTCTCTTTGTTGGGATTAAATTTCAATTTTGTTTGCCCTCTTCCAATCCATTACTCATAAGAGCCACTGGTTTAGGACCAAAACAGCTTCCCCGGCTTGTGGTGGAAAAGAGTAATAAAGTTGGGTGTCTTCTGCGTACTGATGGCACTAAATCCCCAAACTCCAGAAATCTATCCCAGCGGTTTCACGGAGATGTGAAATAGCACGCGGGACAGAACCCTGAGGCACTCCACAGGCCAAAGGACAAGGGGTTCAACAGGAGTCTCCCAGCACAACCTTCTGGGCTTGGTTCTCCAGGAAGGAATGACGCCTCTTCTTGTAAAACAGTGCCCCCAAGTCCCATCCTCACAAGGTGACCCAGAAGGATAGTATGGCCAATGATACAGAAAAACGCTAAAAGGTTCAACAAGCAGAACCCAAGAGGGACACGCTCCCCTGAATCCAGTCGCCAGGACAGGTCATCCACCAAGGCAACCAAAACAGTCTCAGTCCCAAACTTTGTATTTCTCCCTGCTGAATTAGATTTTATGAATTTCAATGCAGTTTTCTAGTTTATCCTTTTGAATTCTCTTCCTATTTTCCAATATATTAGTGTAAGCCCCCTAACACAAAGTTATGTCGTGAGGATCCTAATTATTTTATATCAAACATAATGAATCATAGAGATATACTGGATGGGACATATCTAGGCAGTGGCTATGGAGACAGATCAAAAGAGTTGGTTTTTCCTATCACATCCTGGGTAAATCTTGCAAATGGCTCAAAGGCCACTTGAATGGCTTTTCAGCAGCGATCAGGAGACAATAACTCTCTGGAACAAATAAACAATGCAAACAGCCTGGAATTTGACACTTTGAGGTAGGCATCTCTGGATGAGATATTTATCTTGCAGGAAACTACAAGGGTGTTAGGCTGTATTTTCTTTGACTCTACAAAAGCTGAAATCCATCTTAATAAAAACTGCAGCCATTTGGTTTCCCAGGACATGGGTCAGCTCTATAACTAGGCGCATTTTTCTCATTCTTTTGGGGAGTTTTGGTTTTGGAGTTGGGAGTTTTGGAGTTAGGAGTTCTCTCAGATCTGCAAACCATGAGCTGGTAAGCTCCCCTCGGCCCCTCAAGGCACGGCTGAGATCGTTTTCTCCCAGCTGAAGACTTCTGGATTGGTAGAGCTTAAATCAAACCCTTATGCTCTCTCTCCCTCTCTTTCTCTCTCTCTCTCTCAATTTTACTTCTTTAACTTTCTTATAGTCTTGGAGTGAGTGCAGCTGAGTGATTGTATGGACTTTAGCATCTATGCCAATAAAATACTTAAATTTGAACAACTTGTGTGATTTCTACTGGGCCTGACCCCGTAAATGTTGGGTTAAGATCCTAATTACCCTGCCCTCTTTGCATGGCTAAAGCAGTGCTCAGAGCTAATTTTTCCCCACAAGAGACGGATCACCCTATAAGTTCCTTGCTCTGTCGCCAAACTGAAGATGACCCACAAAAACTAGAGACCCAGACCCTGAGATCTACCAACCCTGTCCCAGACACATACTGCCTCCGTGTACATATCTACCCAGATGGCTGAGCTCTACTCAAACACTGCTTTTCACAAATAATACAAATACATACTGGGCTTTCTGGATCTGTGTTGCTGTTCTAGACTTTCTCAATTAACACACACTTGAAATAAGGAATTTTTGGGCTTGGTAATTATATTCTTAGAAAGCCAGCGTTGTGTAGTAGCTCAGCCATGCAAACCACTGGGTGACCTTGGGTGCACCAGACACGCCCAAGGAAACCTGGTTTGCCTTAGGGTTGCAATAAGTTGGAAAACAACAACAACACAAATCATATTAATTAATTATAGTATGATTAATAATACTATAATTAATTAATATTAGTTATGAAATTATTATTATTATTATTATTATTATTATTATTATTATTATTATTATTATTATTTCTTACCCAACTCTGCCCAAGGCTTGACATGGGTTACAACATAAATTAAAATAGAACTAAAACATATCATGCATTAAAATACATTGAAAACACATAAAACCATTTAAACTACATCAGTGTAAAATTCATAGTTAAAAATTGCCTGAAGAGATAGGTGTTAAGTATTTTTTTTTTAATTCAGAGAGCGGATTCTGCTGCTCAAATCTCTTCTGGCAAGTCATTCCACACAAGGATGTGTGACACAGAACAATGGCAACAATTATATTTTTAATATTAGCAATTATTCATAAAACTTTTGCTGCTACTCACACAGAGATAAGTCACAGCATATTCAGTGGGGTTTTGCTTGAAAAAGTTACTAGTTTTACTTAAAACCATGTTAAATATTTCAGATATTGTATAGAGTGCTATTTTAAATGTTTCCTATGCTATGTTTGTTATGAAATTTTGGAAAAACAGAATAAAGTTCTAAGGAAAGTAAAAAGAAAAGTTCGCTGATAAGACTGATAAAAAATATAGGGGAAGATGCAGGATTAGCGAGCACAGCTATTGGGCAGAGATGAAATTTGGGGGTGTATTTGTCACCCCAAAGACGTATTCTGCCTCCCTCCAAAATTAAAATTTTCCTTCAGTCCCCAATTTCTTGCATTGCATTAAATTAAAACTTCAATTGAGCATCTAGAAATACAGTTCAGACAGTGCAAGAGATGAGTCTTTTAAGTTTATTATTTAGCTTCTTTAATACCTGTTTAATAAATTATTATTTAAGCTTGTCATTATTGTCTTTAATATTGTTACTTTATCAAGTTTGTGTTATTATTTCTCTGTTTCAGTCAAGTTCAATTTTGTTTAGTTTTAGTTCTAGTTACATATTAGTATTATGTGTGGATTTGTTTCTTTTCTCCATCTCTTTTTCCCTTTTTTTCTGCAGTAATAGAATATACTTTGTTTGCATCTTCTCTTAAGTATTAATCAATATTTGCAAAAAGAAACACAGTTGAGATGTCGGAAACCAAGAAGCAAGTGAAGTAACCCAGGCAATGCAAACAAAAGAGTTTTAGATGTGAATGAGAACAAAATATTGGGACCCTCACAAACAATTATCTTCTTTCCTTCATGGCACTAACAAATATGTAGTCTTCAAAACTGCTAAGTTTGCAAATAGAGCTGTTCAACTGAGAAAACAATTCATAAAATATATTGGAGTTGCATGCAAGGGGGATGAATTAATCTAAATGCTACTGTTTCTGTATTTTATTATTTGTATCTTATCACAAGAGAAGTTGATAACCTATTATTATAAGTTTTGATATTTTCTTAGAGTGTTTTGCTTTAGTCTTTCATTTTTACTTCCTTTTATATTTTGTCATACTTTATTTTAGCTTCTTTTATCTTGCTTCACTCCCTTTTACTTATTTTATTGCCTTTTATAATGTTTGAAGTTATTTCTTTGACATGGTCAATTGACTAATCTATAAATTTATACTACTACTAGATGTGAATGATTTGCAATTTCTCATTCCCTCCAATGCTAGAAATTTGGGACTGAAGGGAAATTTCAAAAGGAGGAAAAAACATTCTTATTTGGAGGCCCAAGTCCTCATTTTGTCCCCTAGTGACTTCACCTCTGAGGAAAAACAAATTAGATATTGATACAATTTAAGCCACAAAACAAAATAAAACAAAAAAATTGCTTGTTTAATAAATGAGACATTATTTGGGGTCTGAGGCCTACGTCCTGCGAAGCCTTGGGCTGGAGTGAAAGGCAAGGGCCTCACCCTGCCTCAAAACAGGTGCTTTTTGAGGCCAAGAAACACAACATAAAACATGAATTATGTCTATTATTAACTTTATTGGGAATATTTTGTGCAATCCTGCCTTTTGGCCTCTGTGTGTTTTCTTCCCACAACGCTCTCTCCTCAGCCTTTTCCCTCCCTTGGGGTTCATTTTACCTCACAAATTACCTCACAAAAACACCAACACCCCCCTCAGAACTTCCATGGCAGCTCCTGTTAGAAGATACTCAGAATCCTGGACTAAAACTCTGATACCTGGTTGATTAAAAAAAAAAAAAGTAACTTCTGCTCAACCATCAGGAACCAACCCTGAGTCACAGATGCTTCTGCTCAGCAGGGAAGGAAGGAGGAGAAATGTGGTGGCAGGAAGTGCTGGGAGTCCAGAACTCAAAATGGAGGAACTATAAATGCCAAGAGATCCTTTGGTTTAGGCCTTTCAGCAGGCAACGCCCTCCCTGAACTGAAGGGTCCTGGGTGGTCCTGTTTCCACACCAGCCTGCAGAGTAGACCAGGGAAAAAGATGGGGTAAACACTGTATATTTTGCCTATACTCTTTCACTCCTTATAAAGGCACAAAACAACAATAAGAACCCATCACCCAAGTAGTAAAACATTAAGCATCAATTCAGCAAACAAATAAGTCATTTCGATCACAACAAACATATTTCTTGAGGTAAAAGTTGCTGGTGAATGAAATAAATAAATAAATGAATAAGGATCCTAGGGCTAAAAGTACAGCCCATTTTGGGAAACCCTGTTCCAGAAGGGGAAGGAGGTACTGATTTGAGGGGTGGTATTTGCACCATTTGGAGGGGGGTCAAGTCACCCCAAAAAGACCACCAACTTTTTTAAAATGGAGGGGGTTCTTCAGTTTCGGGAGCTGGAGGGCGTATGCAGTCCATGAGCCCCACTTTTCCCATCTCTACTCTTAGCCACACGTGCAGCTTTCTATAAGCAAATCCTCAAAATGTCCCAGTTTAGCCGGAATGACTCCACTTAGTCCCCTGCCTTCCCACTCTTCCAGCTACTTCTAAAACGCCCCCGTTTCTTTCTCCTCTTCCTACTAGAATATATTTATAGAGTGATGGAATATTTTGTGCAATCCTGCCTTTTGCCTTTCTGTGTTTTTTCCCCACAACGCTTCCCTCCCTTGGGGGTTAATTTTACCTCACAAATTACCTCAGAAAAACACCAACACCCCCCACTCAGAATTTGAGACAAGACAGGGGCCATCCAGTCCAACCCCCTGCCATGCAGCAACACCCTCAAAGCACTCCCGACAGATGGCCATCAAGCCATGAAAAAGGATGAAAAGGGCAAAGATGCCATTTAAACACACATACACACACACCAATAAAAGCAGAAACACAACGCCCCTGTCCAGTTAAAAGCTCCTTCTGCTGCAAGGAAGGGTCAGTCGGCTCACCCCTGAGTGAAGAAGGTCTCCACTTGGTGATGGCAGTAGGGAAAGGAGTTATCCTAGCTTCTCTCTGTCCTGAGTTCGAGAGCATGGGAGTGACTGACAGAGGCATAAAGATGTGAAAGGGTACCTCTGAACATGGGCTAAAAGAGATCCTTCCAGCAGCCCAGGGCCTGGGAGAAGCTGTAAACTGAAGGCTCTGATTTCCAGCAAGGAGGAGGAAAGTTAAACCAATTTCTCATTAAAAATAAAGACCCACTCAGTTGGGGGACAGAACGGTTGTGGTTACCAGCCTTTAGGAAACTGTTCCAGGGTCGGGGTAGGCGTAGCCATCCAGATGTGGCTAGACTGCATCAGCCATCATCCCCCAACACTCATTGGTTTCACTAGGGCTGCTGGGACTCTCAGTCCGAACACCTCTTCATGGGGGTGCACGTGACCTCTCTGGACCTCCACCTGCCCCCCAACAGTGCCTCCTTCTTCACTCAGGTGGAGAGACACGACCAGCCCTGCTCCCCCCATCCCAGCTCCTTTGGCCGTGGAGCCGCCCGGGGCAAGAGACGGCGGCAGGAATCCGTCACGAGCATTTTCCTGTACAAACACCGCCCGGCGCATTATTGCAGGTGCTGGATGGTCCTGGGACAAAGGAGAGAGAGGGAGACAGACATAAAGGGGGCTTAATCACACCGGATTCGCTGAAAGGCCATGAAAAAGCAAAGAGGGGAAACCACAGCTGGTGAGCCGTGCCGGGCTGCAATGCGAGTGTGTAGACCATGCCAGTCTCCAGGAAGGGGGAGAGGAGGGCCAGGCCTCTTCCCCACAAGGGCCCTATGCTCCCCACCCTGCCTCAACCTCAGCCCCTGGCTTCCCACAACCCAAGCCAGGCCTGGGCTGCTCCGAAACAGAGAGAGGCTGGCCATGGTCCCCTCATGGCACTGGTGTCCATCCCCATACGGCACGCGGCAGGCCAGCCAGGGAGAGCACCAGGGATTTTAGAACCCTGCGGTGGGCAATCTGAGGCCCCCTCCAGATTTAGTTATTTATTTATGATTTGTTGAACTAATTGTTATCTCATCCCACCCTTGTTCCAGGTGCTCAGGGGAGGTACCATCTGGGTGGAGGCAATGAGGCTGTTGTCTCACCCTCAGCCACGGCAGGTGGGCCATCTCTGGTCCTTCGCGTCTATTTAGTAACTTTTTTATCTGTAAATTTTTTATTGCTATCAAGTCAACTTTGAGTTCTGCCAACTCTCTGAATGAGAGAGCTCCAGGTCAGCCTGTTATCAACCACCCTGCTCAGGCCTTGCAAGCTCAGCGGCTCCGGGGCTTCCTCGATGCATCCATCCATCCGTCTCCCTCTTTTCCGACAGCCTCCCACTTTACCAGGCATTATTGCCACATCATCTCATTTCAGTCCCACCTGAGGAGAGGTATCTTATCTATCTCATTTCTCTCATGTTTCTACTGCTATGATGCATCTTCAGGTTGACTCTTCACTTACGGGGACCCTCTGTTGTGGTTGTGTGTCTTGAAGTCATTTCCAACTTATGGCAAACCTATCACATGGTTTTCTGGGGCTGAGAATATGTGACTATCATTTTTTCTTTCTGGGCACAGCTTTGTTTACAGTGGATTTGCCACCACTGCCTTGCTTTGAGGTTGAGAGAGTGAGATTCACCCAAGGTCACCTGGTGGGCTTCCACAGCTAAGAAGCAGGGATTTGAACCAAGGTCTCTCAGAGTCCTAGTCCAAAGTCAACACAATGGCTCTCAAGGTTCCATCCTGATAGGCTTTGCCACTGCCTTTTTCTGAGCTGAGAGAGCGTGACCTGTCTAAGGTCACACAGTGGGGCTTCACGGCTGAGCAAAGATTTGAACCCTGGTTTCCTGGGCTGCTCATCCAGCACTCCAACTGCCATGCCACGCTGGCTCCCCATACCTGATCCCACCCTATATCCAAAGATCTCGGGGTGGCACGCGATATAGTCAACTCCAAAGAATTTTAAACTGCTTAAAATTTTTTAAGTTAAAAAAAATAAACTGCAACCCAAAACATATTTAGCTACAGCCCAATTTGAAGGAGGTTAAAACGAGGCACGGATGTCCAATTGTACTGCAACCAACCAGTTAACGAGCGTGGGCCACAGCCTACTTTACCACAGAGGGTTATGTAGAATTTTAGATGGATTTGCAGGAGTGGGGTATTTACTCTTTCCCAGCTGTGTTTGGACTGCAATTCCCATCAGCCCCAGCCACCATGGCTGGGTGGCAGAGGGCGCTGGGAGTCGCAGTCCAAGAACATTTGGAAGGCTGCAAATAGGCCACCCCATTTTAGACCATGGTCCCCCATTTTCTTACATGCTTCTCTGCATCTTTTGATCAGATTTGTGCTGTACAAAACCTAACCTCTTCCTTACCCTCTGTCCTTCCGTGTCAAAGGAGGTTGGCCACTGCCCTCCTCCTGAGGCTGAGAGAGTGTGACTCATCCAAGGTCACCCTGTGGGTCTCTGTGGCCAAGCGTGGATTTGAATCTTCGTCCTCTGGAAAACTCAGATACCACACGGGATCTACATTGCTTTGTTGTTGTTCCATGTCTTCGAGTGAAAATACTGAGTCACGGTGCCCACATCATACCTTAAAGGTACCACCAGATCCCGCTGACCTTGGAGGCTAAGCAGGGTCAGGCCTGGTTAGGACCCGGATGGGAGACCACCAATAAATATCATGTGCTGGAGGTTCTATTCCAGAGGAACTGGAAAAACTGACTCTGAACTTCTGCCTTGCCTAACAAAACCCTATGAATCTCATGGGGTTGCCATGAGTCAACATGTGATTTAAAGGCACGTACATATACAAAAGAGTTATTTGAAAGATTTCTTCAAAGGAGCTAATTTGGTCTTCCCCTTCAGCTGAGAGAGGGAGGCTTCCTGAAGCCTCCCCACAGGTTTCCATGGGCAAGTCACATTCTCAGCCTCAGAGGAAGCGAACAGTAGCAAACCCCCCCCCAAACAAATCTTGCCAAGAACATCCTGTGATCGGTTTGCCTTTAGGGTCTCCATAATTTGGAAATGAGTTGAAGGCACATGCCAACAACAAAACCAACATTGTTACACAACTGATTTTGTTTGTTCATTTGTTTTTCATCCACTCATTGTCAAAAAATAGACACTGGCACAGAAAAAACCAACTCACACTGTTCTCCAACCTCTCCAAAATGAATTACGGTAGACAGATGTGGAGCTAAGCCAGCGGATGAAGAAACTCCCTCCAGGTGGTGGTGAGGAGAGAGGGTGACCACCCTCCACCTTCCCCCCTCAGATGAACCACCTTGCCATCACCCAAACACTTGGGAAACATTCCCTTCCCAAGGACCACAACTCCCAAAATCCCCCAGCAGGTGTGGTGGGCACCATAGTCCCCAAGTGACAAAGATTCTGTTGTTCTCATCACCACTGTAGGTTATGGGAGTCATCGCCAGCCCCTCCCAATAGACGAAGAAACTTTTCCAAACTCTAGAGAAATGTTCTTTTCCCTCAGTGCCAAGAGAATCTCCCAGAATCTCCCACTCCAACTCCCAGAATCCCTCGACACGCATCCTGGGAGCTGCGGTGCCCATGCTGTGGAATCTGGTTCTGGCAATGATATTTGTAGCCCCCGAGAGCTGCACTTCCCCCTTCCTCAACAAAGAAAAAAAGCAACTTTTCCAGCTCAGTTCATGAGAAAGGAGAGGGAATGATGGGAGACACTCTCTTGGACCACCCTCCAAAGTCAGAATGAGGGGGTTCTTGAGAGAAATCCACCATGAAGAGACAACAGCGATGGTTGTGATGTAGTACTGCATCTTGTCGCCAGGGATACCGGCCTCTCTGGAAGACGTAGGAGGCGTAGGAGTACATCTGAGTTGGGGGACAGGGTGGGGAATTAGGGGGGGAAATGAGGAGGAAGGACCAAAGGACTGCCCAGATCCCTCCATCCTATGCTAATGCTGCTAAAAAGCCTTCCTGCTAGCAGAGGGTGAGGAGGAAAGCATAAAATGTTATTGCCAATGGGGAGGTTCCTTCTCCGGGCTTTGTTAACTCAGGAGTGCCGTATAAATTAATTAAGGATGATGGGAGGAAAGTATTTTCCACCACTCTTTCTTCCCTGTCCTTCTACGATAATGCTAATTCTGCTAAAAAGCATTCTTGCTACCCAGAGGATGAAAGGGGAAAGCATAAAAAGGCCTTGACAATGGAGAGATGCCTTTTTAGGGGCTCTGTTAACCGAGGCATGGCAGTATAAATCAATCAAGGATGATGGGGATGAGAGTATTTTCCCTTATCACTGTTCTTCTCATGCTGATGCTGCTAAAAGCACCCCTCCTAGACAGAGGATGAGGAGGAAAGCCTAAAGGTCTTTGCCAAAGGGGAAATTCCTTCTCAGGGGCTTTTTCAACTGAGGCATGGTGTTATAAATCAACTGAGGATGATGGGAATGAAACTATTTCCCTCCATCCCTTTGTTTTCTAATGCTGATGCTGCTAAAAATCCTTTCTGCTACCCAGAGGATGAAAAAAGCACAAAAAGGCCTTGCACAAGGGGAAATTCCTTCGCAGGGGTTTTGTTATTTGAGGCATGTTGTTATAAATGAACTGAGAAGGATGGGGATGAAAAAAGATTTAAATCCAGCTCTATTTTTCTGAATGCTGTTGCTGCTAAACGGCCTTACCGCTAGCAGAGAATGAGCGACACGGGACTCCTTCGTGGGAGTTTTCAAGAGGAATTCAGGGGCCACCCTTCAGGAGTGCCTTAATGTGCATTTCCATAATATCGGGGTTGGGATAGATGACTGCTGGGGTCCCATTTAACTTGACTGGGATCTAGCCAGCTCCCCAAAAGACCTAAAAACTATATGGGAGAGAACTTAGAGTTAGAGCATGCACAGAGTGCAAATTAATAAAAGCATCTTTTATGCCTGGGATGTAGTGATGCAGGTAGTCCTTTCTAATTTAGATTTTCTGCCGCTGAAGGCCCCCAGTTTTTCTTCCTGTGGGAGGTAAATCCTCCTTGGGCCCAGCAAGACCAGTGAAGGGGACAGAGGTTTGCTGGAGCCACGGGGAGCAGGAGAGGCGTTAAATCCTTTCCCCAGCCATTATAATTCCATCCTCCTTAACTGGGAGACTCTAGAAGGAGGAGGCCCTTCACGGGTCCAGCTTAGCTTCAAACACTAGTAGTTCTCAGTATTATATCTTATTATGGGTTCATATGTTTTGAAAACGTATTTCAGGAGAGGCCACTGGATGAGTCCATAGGAAGGCCCTTCATGGGCTGACTTTAGCCGTCTCCCAAGTTACTTTCTCTTGGAGGCATAGCATGGCATCCTGCTTCCTGGGAGGCCTTAGCTACAGAGAGTTCTCATTATTATACTTGATTATCCCTTGTTTAAAGAACGGAATTGCTGCGGGTCCCAGCTGCATGGGAGCTGTGGTAATCCAGTCCTCCCTATTGGATGGTACGGCCATCTCCTGGAAGTGTCTGAATTGTGTGTGTGCGTGTGTATGTGTGTGTGTGTGTATAAATATAAATATATTGCTCTTGCAAAATTACTATTTATGTAATTAATTATATAATTATTTTTCTTCTTCGTGGTCTCTGTGCCTCACACATTAGGAGCTTTTGCGCCTGCGCGGTAGCGTTCGGAAACTTCTAGAGCTCGTTCGCTTGGCGGGAACCCCTCCCCCACGCCGGTACTGCACATGCTCCTCCCGCCGAGCAACGGTCTCTCCTCAGTTCTGTCGTCCGCCGTAGAACCTACAGGGACCTGAGAAAGAGGGGAGGAAAGGGCGTACGGAAGGTTCTTTAGCTTGTTCCTCGCTATTTCCTCTGCTTGGCTTTTTCCTTCACTGTTTTTGATATTTCGGACAGTTTCTTGACCTCTCTCTCGGACTTCCCTCGGACTTGGTAAATTTCAGACTTTTCTCCACGTTTCTTCCTTCATTTTCCGTCGTCTTATGTCCGCGCTGTTTAAAAACTGCGTGTCGCATGGGCGTAAGGTCGCTCTTTCCGACAGCCATAAGGAGTGTCTCTTCTGTTTGGGCGAGTCATAACACTCGGACTTTTTC
>CAOLHI010009583.1:0-18765 GCA_948474755.1 Ctenosaura bakeri | reverse complement strand
AGGGGCGGAGGGCAAGGAGGGAGGGAGGGAGGGGGGCGGAGGGCAAGGAGGGAGGGAGGGAGGGGCGGAGGGCAAGGAGGGAGGGAGGGGGGGCGGAGGGCAAGGAGGAGGGAGGGCGGGAGGGAGGGGCGGAGGGCAAGGAGGAGGGAGGGGCGGAGGGCAAGGAGGAGGGAGGGCGGGAGGGAGGGGCTGAGGGCAAGGAGGGAGGGAGGGAGGGGCGGAGGGCAAGGAGGGAGGGAGGGAGGGGCGGAGGGCAAGGAGGGAGGGAGGGCGGGAGGGAGGGGCGGAGGACAAGGAGGGAGGGAGGGAGGGAGGGAGGGGCGGAGGGCAAGGAGGAGGGAGGGCGGAAGGGAGGGGCGGAGGGCAAGGAGGAGGGAGGGCGGGAGGGAGGGGCTGAGGGCAAGGAGGGAGGGAGGGAGGGGCGGAGGGCAAGGAGGGAGGGAGGGAGGGGGGCGGAGGGCAAGGAGGGAGGGAGGGAGGGGCGGAGGGCAAGGAGGGAGGGAGGGAGGGAGGGAGGGACTCCGGGGCTCTCCGTCCCGATATAAGGCCCGCCGGCTGCCCGGCTCGGGAGGCACCGCGGACTCTCGGCTGCCAGGATGAGCGCCTTCGGAGGAGAGGACGGCCTGGAACTCGCGGGGTAAGTCCGCCCTCCCGCCGGATCGGGGCCCCTCCGGAGGGGAGAGTCGCCCCCCCCTGACGGCCGCTCCGCCTTTCTTCCTCCCCCCCCCCGCAGGTTTCCCTCGAAGCTTCAGCAGCATGCAAGCCCGTTCTTCTGCCCGGGAGACCCCTGCCATGATCCTTCGATCCCCCTTCGCCAGAGGGTAAGCCCCCTCCCCCGCCCCTTCCCTCCCTCCCTCCCTCCGGCCCTTCGCCCCCCCCCCGGCTCCTCTTCCCCCGCCGCTCCTGCCCGCCCGCCCGCTAACCCGACTTGGGGGCTCCCGGGGGATCTGCGGGGGGGCGCCCCGGTCCTCTCGCCGTCGGGCGATGGGGGGCTCCGTGGGGCCGGGCGGGGAGGATGTAGAAGAGCTGATACGGGCTCAGGCAGTTCCTGCAGGCGAGGTCGTAGACGTAGCGCATCCTCATCATGTAGCTCCTCATGTAGCTCTTCTACATCCTCCGGTGCCTTTGCACCGTCCCCGGCGTCCCCAACTGAACCTGGGGGGCGACGACGGGAGACCCCTGCCATGATCCTTCGATCCCCCTTCGCCAGAGGGTAAGCCCCCTCCCCCGCCCCTTCCCTCCCTCCCTCTCTCCGGCCCTTCGCCCCCCCCCGGCTCCTCTTCCCCGCCGCTCCTGCCCGCCCACCCGCTAACCCGACTTGGGGGCGACGACGGGTCTCCCCGGGGCTGGGGCTCGCCTGGCAAGGACCCCCTTCCCGCCCCCGCCCCCTCCTCCCACCCCCCGTAGCTGCGCGTCAAGAATAAAACTTGCTCCCGTTGAACGCAACCGCAGCCTCCCGGCGCCTCTTTGGGATGGGGGGCAGAAGGCGGGCTGTGTGTGTGTGTGTGATCGTGGGGGGTCTGTCGGGGAGGAGCTCCGTCTCGGAAGGGGAGGGTTCCTCTGGGGGTCCCTGTTCTCAGCCCTCGGCCAGCCTCCTGCCCCCAAGGCCAAGCAGCCCCCCATCGCTCCGTCCCCCGCCTCTCCCTGACACCACACTGGGGGTGGGGAGACCCTTCCCTCCCACCCCTCGCCCGCTCCCCAGGCTTCTCCGGGCGCCCCCTGGAGGGGAGGGGGTGCCGTGCCGTCCCCAAAGACCCCTCGGCCCCCCCTCTCCGGAGGAAAGCGCAATCCCGGACCCATCCAGGGACCCCGGCCCTTTCCGGCAGGGAGGGGGTGAGGCTTAGGCTTTAGGGATTGGGGGAGGGTTTCCTGCAAACGGAGGGGGACCGATCAGGAGGATGTCGGGTGGGGAGGGGGTCACTTCTCCCTCCGACCTTGCAAGGAACCGGGACTGGGCTTGGCTTCGGGCTTGGAAAGCGCAGAAGAAAGAGACAGGAGGGCTTCACCTGCGCCTACCAGACCCTTCGAACCCCAGGGGAGGCAGATCCCAAATCGATGTGGGGGGGTGGGATAGGCACCTCCAGAGCAGCTTCTCTCCAAGGAGAAGACCGCCTCCTTCCCCTGGGATTTCTCCGGGTGGGAGTCAGGAAGGGAGGGAGGCAGCACGGCAGAGGGGTTTGTCAGTTGGATGGTGACTCTGGAGACCCGAGTTCAAATCCCCCCTCAGCCATGGAAACCCACTGGGTGGCCTTGGGCCACTCACACACCTCACAAACTGAGGTGATCACTCACAAACTGAGGTGATCTCAGTTTCAAGGATGAGGGAAAGCCGACCAAAATGAACCCATGGAATTCAAGGAATGCCACGGCAAAGTGGTCTGTGTGCTATATTAGGACTCCAGGAGGCCATGGTACGAATCCCCACTCAACCATGGAAACTCACAGGGTGACGGTGGGGAAGTCACACTTTCTCAGCCTCACAGGAAGGCGACGCCAAACTTCTTCAAAAGAAATCTTGCCACGAAAACCCTGGGAGAAGGCCACCAGACCTTGGAGACCACTCGAAGGCACAGAGGAACCATCACCAGTAGATCAAAGAGCACCTGCTGTTCTCTGCTTTTTTTTCCTTAATCCCCCCCCCTTTTTTTTTTCTGGTTCTTGGGCCTCAGTTTGACTTCTTGTCCATTTTGAGAAAAAAGTCAGTTTTTCCAGTTGCACCGAGGCATCTTCCCAAGCCTCTTCCTAGCCTTCTTCCTTTAATTTGTTTCTCCTCTTCTTCTCCCTAGGTGAGGCTAGGGCTTCCCTCCTTATTTTGACCACTACCACCAGGAACATTTTCTTCATGGGGTATTTCCCCCTCTGAAGGAGATTTTTCTATGCCTTCTGGGAAGTTCTGCCTTCATCTCACAGACTGGATCCCTTGTTTATTTGCTATTATTTTATTAAAATGAATGGCACAGGTGAAGAGCTTCAGGTCCTGTCTGGCCACTCCCTGTGGAGCAAACAGAGAGACTAATTTGCAGAAATGAGCGGAGAGATTTGATCAAAAAGGATGCCCACTGATTACCAGGAAGAAGCTGGGTGTGAGCTTCCAGAGACCAAGGTGCCACTTTTGAACCACCATTTCCCAGAGAAGCGAAACAGCCTTCAGTGGGAAACGAGAAACATAACTCTACAAAACACTTACCCTGGGTGTTAACTAAGAAGGCCATTGCCGCACCAGGCAAGGCCTCTGCGTCCATACCTTCAGCCCATCATGGCTCTCCTGCCTCACCTCCCAGAAGGGAAGCTCCTAACTCAATTTCGTGGTGCGGGTTCCCTGGTAATCTGTGCAACACAACCTACGTGTAGAGACATACGGACAGATGGGCAGTGTTGCCATGAGATAGATGCATTTGCCCCTTTCTGATGGACAGAACCCATCAGAACCCAGAGAGCGGTCACTAAAGGTTTGCTGTGGATAGAAGAGACGAGAAGACTGATCTTTATCCCAAAGCGATTCTGTCGGTGGGTTTTCTTAAGCATGCAGTGCCTTCCTCTGAGGCTGAGAGAATGTGACTTGCCCATTGTCCCCCAGTGGGGGAACATGGCAGAGTATCTGTGTGAACCCTGGTCCAACACGTGAACCCCCACACTGTATCCTGGAAAAGAACCTTTCATTCACGTGAACACTCCTGTGGGCCTTTCCAGGCCCTTTTGATTTGCGTGTCCAATCTGCCTCCTGCATGGAAGGTTCTGCCCAAACCTCTCAAAAATATTCCACGTTGAACAGGTTGGTTGTCAATCCGATGTACACCTAAGTCCCTGGTTTGGACAATATTTTGTGATAAGACCATAGGACGCTCTCTCGCCTCCCCACCCACGACGGTTGTGATGATGAGGGACTGAGAGAAGGGCCCCTCCTAAGGATCTCATGGCCCAAGTGGACTCATAAAGGGAAATCCGGTCAGATGGAAGGCCTGGAAGGGAGCCACACTTTCTGCAGCACACCCACCCTTTGGATTCTGTCCAACAACAAACTGCGAGCCAAGGGAGCTGCTGGGAGTTGGATGGTCCCTGTATCTGACCCCCACCCCCCGTTGCCAGTCTGGCTGCAGCTCTTTGCACCAGCTGAAGCTCCCAAAGACCCTTCAAAGCTGAATCCTGCGGAGGACCCCCTCTGCTCCTTCCCTTGCAAGTGAGTTCGCAAGAGATGGACTGCGAAGACCAGAAGGGGAGGTGCAGCAAACCCCTTTTGCCGAAAAGTCCCCTCAGGCCCCTCTTGGGCCAGAATTCAGACCCCCAAGGGCCACCCCCGTGCTGGGCACCTGCTGCGTTTTCCCTCTGTGGGGGGGGCGCCCCAAGGAACCGAGGGGGGGGCGATGCTGCTGAGAAAGCGGCTCCGCTCCGAGGCCTCCGACCTCCCCCTCCGCAGAGGGTCCCCTTGGGAAACCCCCCAGTCTCGCAGAAGGCAGTGCCCGGGCCCACCAGCGCCTCTTGATGGAAGGAAGGCTCTGCGCTCCCCCCCCCCCGAGCCCCCCTCAAGGCCGGCCGGGAGGGCGACGGGGGCTCCCCCCCCGGGAAGGGAGACCCACAGCCGGCGCACCCTCCTGGCCGGCGGCCCAGGGGGAGGGGCGGAGGGCAAGGAGGAGGGAGGGGCGGAGGGCAAGGAGGAGGGAGGGAGGGAGGGAGGGGGGGAGGGATGCGGGCTCTCCGTCCCGATATAAGGCCCGCCGGCTGCCCGGCTCGGGAGGCACCGGGTCTCGGCTGCCAGGATGAGCGCCTTCGGGGGAGACTACGGCCTGGAACTCGCGGGGTAAGTCCCCCTCCCCCGGATGGGGCCCCTCCGGGGGGGGAGAGTCCCCCCCCCTGACGGCCGCTCCGCCTTTTTTCCCCCCCCCCCCGCAGGTTTCCCTCGAAGCTTAGCAGCATGCAACCCGTTCTTCTCCCCGGGAGACCCCTGCCATGATCCTTCGATCCCCCTTCGCCAGAGGGTAAGCCCCCTCCCCCCCCCCCTTCCCTCCCTCCCTCTCTCCGGCCCTTCCCCCCCCCCCCGGCTCCTCTTCCCCCGCCGCTCCTGCCCGCCCGCCCGCTAACCCGACTTGGGGGCCCCCGGGGGATCTGGGGGGGGGCGCCCGGTCCTCTTGCCGTCGGGCGGTGGGGGGCTGGTGGGCCGGGCGGCCCGATCCCCCCCCTCCTCCCCCCCCCCGCTGACGCCCCCCGCCCCTCTCCCCGCAGGTGCTGATGAGGATGCGCTACGTCTACGACCTCGCCTGCAGGAACTGCCTGAGCCCGTATCAGCTCTTCTACATCCTCCGGTGCCTTTGCACCGTCCCCCGTCCCCAACTGAACCGGGGGGGCGACGCGGGCTCCCCGGGGCGGGGGCTCGCCTGGCAAGGCCCCCCTTTCCCCGCCCCCGCCCCCTCCTCCCACCCCCCGTAGCTGAGCGTCAAGAAAAAAATTTGCTCCCGTTGAACGCAACCGCAGCCTCCCGGCGCCTCTTTGGGAGGGGGGGGCAGAAGGCGGGCTGTGCGTGTGCGTGTGTGTGTGTGTGATCGTGGGGGGTCTACGGGGATGCTCCCCTCTCGGAAGGGGAGGGTTCCTCTGGGGGTCCCTGCTCCCCCCTCGGCCAACCTCCTGCCCCCAAGGCCAAGCACCCCCCCACGCCCGCCCCCCGCCTCTCCCACCCCTCGCCCGCCCCCCAGGCTTCTCCGGGCGCCCCCTGGAGGGGAGGGGGTCCGTGCCATCCCCAAAGACCCCTCTGCCCCCCTCTCCGGAAGAGAGCACATCCCCCCCCACCCTGGGCCCCCGGGCCCCTTTCCTGCAGGGGGGGGGTGAGGCTGAGGCTTTGGGATTGGGGGGGGGTTTTCCTGCAAACGGAGGGGGACCGACCAGGAGGATGTGAGGTGGGGAGGGGGTTACTCCTCCCAAGGACCTTGAAAAGAACCGGGCCTGGCTTGGCTTCGGGTTTGGGAAAGGGCCCAAAAAAAGAACAGGAAGGCTTCACCTGCGCGTCCCAGACCCTTCGAATTCCAGGGGAGGCAGATCCCAAATCGATGAGGGAGGGAGGAAGGGAGGGGGGGGGTGGGTGGTTGGGGGGGGGATAGGCACCTCCAGAGCAGCTTCTCCCAAGGAGAAGACCCCCCCCTTTCCCCCTGGGATTTCTGGGTGGGAGTCAGGAAGGGAGGGAGGCAGCACGGCAGAGGGGTTTGTCAGTTGGATGGTGACTCTGGAGACCCAGTTCGAATCCCCCCTCAGCCATGGAAACCCACTGGGTGGCCTTGGGCCACTTACACACCCTCAGCCTCAGAGAAAGGCAAGGGAAGCCGTACCTGAGGAAATCTTGACGTGGGGTTTCCCCCTTCAGTCACCTGAAGTCCGAAGAAACTTGAAGGCACACAGCCACCAGCCCAAGCGCACCTTTTTGGAGCTCTGGAAGCAGACGTGGCGTGCGTAGTTTGTCCCTTGTGTCTCCACGGAGAAATCCACTTCCCATCAGGAGTCATCAACTCACGGGATTCAACGTACCCCTTTAAAAAAATGGGGGGGTGGCTGGCATCTCTGTGGTTCCAGAGTTTGGGAATCGAATCATGTTTTGTATAGCGAAACAGGTCCTTCCTAAACCAGTTTAAACTGAGGCCATGAGAGGGAGCGTTTAGAATTCTCAGCCAGAGAGCGCTTTGGTTTTAGGAAACTGCACACCCCACAATTCCAGCGGAGGTTCCACGTGGAGAAATAGCACTAGATCAGTGCAGGGTGGAGACAGGCGAAGGAGGAGGTGGGGACCGGGGTTCCGACAAAGCTGACAGTCGATTCTTTCCCCTTCTTTCCTTCACGTCTGTTATTTAAAAAAATAAGGGGTGTGATCCGTCTTCAAAGTATTTGGACCCCTGGAGGGGCACGATCGTTGACCAAAAAGGTCCGCACCCCAAAAACCAGAACAAAATGGAATTCTGGACAGGGACCCCTCTGAGAAACGCCACCTGTCGTTTTTTGTATTGTTGAATGACTGAACTCTTCTCGGCTGCAACTTTGTATTTTGCACCGTATTTGAGAAACTGGGGTCGGGAAAATTCCCCGGGAAAACCCCCACCCTGAAAACCTTAAGCGACTAGAAAAAGTGACCCTTTTTCTCAAAGGAGATAACACAATCAAACGGAACCCTAAGATTAGAAAGAGGGGGGGAAGGGGTTTTTCGAAAAAAAAGAGGAGAACAGCAGCTGCAAGTTTTATTCTTCACCAGAGGCTGCGGGGGAGGGGGGGGGGGAGGGGGAGGGGGGGGGGAAGGGGGGTCCTCGTCATGCGAGCCCCAGCCCGGGGGGCCCGTCGCCCCCCAGGTTGGGGGGGAGCCGGGGATGGTGCAAAGGCAGGGGAGGATGGAGTAGAGCTGCTGCCAGGTCGGGACGTTCCTCCGGACGAGGTTGGATGTCGAGCTTCAAGAGCACCGGCGGGGAGGGGGGGGGGGGCGCCAGCGGAGGGGAGGAGGGGGAAATGCGGGGGGAGGGGGCGGAGCCCCCCCCGGCCGACGCGGGAGGACCAGGGCGCCCTCCCCCCCACACCCTCCTGGGAGCCCCCAAGTCGGGCGGGCGGCAGGACCGGCGGGCAAAGCGGAGCCCGGGGGGGGGGGCGGGCGAAGGGCTGGAGGGGGGGAGAGAGGGAAGGAGGGGGGGGGGAGGGGGCTCCCCTCATGAAGGGAGATCGCGCTCTCCGGGAACCCCCCTTTTGAGCAGAAAAAGGGGGGGAGCTCCTCCCGAAGTCCCGAGAAAACCTGCGCGGGGGGAGGAAGAAGGCGGAGCGGCCGTCAGGGAGGGGCCCCGACTTCCCCTCCGGAGAGGCCCCGATCCGGCGGGAGGGGGATTCCTTCCGGGCCCTTTCCCTTTTGACCGGATCGCCCTTTATGAGCCCGTTTGGGCCGTGAGATCCCCAGGAGGGGCCCTTCTCTCAGCCCCTCCTCATCACAACCGTGGCGGGTGGGGAGGCAGAGAGCTCCTCTGCTCTTATCAAAAATATTGTCCAAATCAGGGACTTAGGTTACCCCGGGTTTATAACCAACCTCTTGAACAGGGGATAGTTTTGAGAGATTTTGGCAGAACCTTCCTGCGGGGGCAGATTGGACACGAAAACCCAAAAAGGGTGGAAAGGCTCACAGGACTTTTCCGGTGATGGAAAGGTTTTTTCCAGGATACAGTGTAGGAGGTTCACTTTTGGCCCCAGGGTTCATACACACACCCTGACATTTTCCCCCCACTGGGGGACAATGGGCAAGTCACGTTCCCTCAGCCTCAGAGGAAGGCAATGGATGTTTAAAGAAAACCCACCGATAGAATTGCTTTGGGGGTCAAAATAGTCTTCTCGTCATTTCTATCCACAGCAAACCTTTAGTGACCACTCCATGGGTTCTGATGGGTTCTCTCCATCAGAAAGGGGCAAATATTTTCTCATGGCAACACTGCCATCCGTCGGTATAATTCTATACGTAGATTGTGTTGTGGAGTTTTCCAGGGAACCCACACCGCAAATTTAGTTTTGGGGCTTCCCTTCTGGGTGGCGAGGAAGGAGACCATGTGGGCTGAAGGTATGGAAACAGAGTCCTTGCCAGGTGCGTCAATGCTTTCTCTCCAGATGCCTTCTTAATTGACACCGATTGTTACCCTGTTTTTGGGGGGGCCCCGGGGGGGACACCACAATGTGCTCCTCTATGGTGGGGAAAATTAGGTTAGAGCTCAGCTTTAGCTTTCAGAGGCAGGGTAACGTAGCAGGATCTTGTAACCCTATGTTTACAGGGTCAGGCCGCGTCAAGAGCTAGGCAAAGGTTTTCCAATTTAAAGATTTTATGAAAACAAGCAAACAAACAGCAATCAGCAACACACGCCCCACGCACATGTCCAAAAACCCTAAAAAAAAGGGAGGAAATGGTAGGGAAAGGGCAGCCCCCACCCCATTTCTACAGCTCTATTTCCCCTGCCCTTTTTAAACTGAATCAGGCCAGACTTTTCTTTTAAAAATCAGGCCAATTTCTTGATTTAAAGAAAGGCCACTCTGGAGTCTCAATGGGCTTTGGGGGGAGGCCCAAAAAACAACCCAGCACGTGGACTGCCCCCTTTGGGGTCTGAATTCTACACCAAGAAAGGGCTGTGGGGACTTTTGGGAAACGTGGTTGGGCTGCACATCCCCCCCTGCTCATTGAAATCCGCCTCTACCTAGGTAAGACCTCAGCTGGTCCAAAGAGCTGCAACCAGACTGGTAACAGGGGTCGGATCAGGGAATTTAACTTCCCTGTTCCAACAGTGCCATCGGTCCTTTTTGGGTACAAATTAAAAGGGGGGGATGATCTAGAAAGCCTTAAGTGGCTCATTCCCGGCCCTTGGCCTGACGGCATCTCCCGTTATGATCCCACTGGAGCCCAGATTCTGAGGAGGGGCCCTACTCCAATCCCTCATCATCACAACCATGGCGGGTGGGGAGGCGGGGAGTTTCCTATGGTCTTGTCACAAAATATTGTCCAAATCAGGGACCTGAGGATAAGTCTGAATGATAACCGGCCTGTTGAACAGGGAATCTTTTCAGCTCCTGGGCAGAACCTTCCACGCTTGAAGAAGATGGGACATGCAAACGAAAAGTGCCCTGGAAAAGCCCACAGGACTATTCAAGTGATTGAAACGTTCTTTTCCAGCATACCGTGTAGTGGTTTGCGTGTTAACCAGGGTTTAAATAATGCCCAGCGATAGAGACGCACTGGGGGACAATGGGGAGGTAACATTTTTCGGCCTCAAGGAAGGCAACACATTCTCTAGAAAACCCGTTGACAGAATTGCTTTGGTGTCAAAGTAAGTAGTAATGACTGAAGCCACACAAGTAAAAAAAAGAAAAACATCAACAAAGCTAAGTCCACAAGTAAACATGAGATCTAGGGTGGAAAATTATTTCCAGCCAGTGAAATGGCCAGGCAGTCTGAAATTGAAGATAATGGGAATATTCTGCTTATTTTAGAACATTGTCATGTAATCATAAGGATTATAGCCTATTTCTGAGAAACAACCAAACCAGAAAGGAGGGAGATCGCACTATGTCCTCCTTGAGAATGTTCCAGGTGGATTTCACCAAAGCAAGAAGGAGGGCCGCTGCACATTTGCCTTCATCAGAACGTGATGCTCATGGGGGTCGACCCAAACCTGCTCTTGATTTTTTAGCCCTTCATTCATCGCACTGTTGGCTTTTTTAGGTTGTGGTCTACCAAGATTCCCAAATTCCTTTTTCTTTTTCCTTTCAAAATGTATCCGTTTATTTTTACCCAGCCGTCCAATCTCTCACCGTCATTGGGAAGTCTGAATCAGTCCTTGAAGGGCAGTTCCTACTCCATTTCCTCCTGCAAGGCATTTACAACGATGTTGAGCACCAAGCCCAGGACGGATCCCTTAGGTGTTCCTCTCATCACTTTTCTCCAGGGCAAACCTTTGGGGAGCGCTCACTAGGTCCTCTCCATCAGCCAGTGGCAAAAGCATCTCTTTGGGAACACTGCCCAGTCTCTCTGTGTATCTTTCATGTGGGCTGTGTTGCAGAGGTTTCTAGGGGGACCCCCTTACCCCCAGAAATTGTTCCCCGCTTCCCTTCTAGGGGATGAGGCAGGAGAACCACGTTAGGCTGAAGGTAATAGAGGCAGAGCCCTTGCCAGGTGCGTCGTTGGTTTTCCTCTAGACGCCCTCTTAATTAACACCCATGGTAATATTCTGCACAGTTAACTCTCTTGTTACCCATGGAAGGCTGTTGTGCTTCTCCAGGAAACGTGGTTCAAAAGTGGCACCTTGACCATGGGGTGTGACACTCAACTTCTTCCTGCTAATCAATGGGCACCCTTTTTGATCCAATCTCTCTGCTCATTTCTGCAAAGTAGCCCCTCTGTTTGCTCCACAGGGAGTGGCCAGAAAGGAGCTAAACTTTTGTGGGTGTATTCATTCTATAAAATAATAGCAATAAACAGGGAATGAGTCTCTAAGATGAAAGGGAGAACCCCAAAAAAGCAGTGAAAAAAGTGTTTTAGAAGTGGAGAACATGTAACATTATGCTTTAAAGAACTCACACTCAAGAACTGGCCAGATTTGCTCTGTCTTGCTTTGTCATTTGTGGCAAACAGTCTTTGGGGGGGAGGCAACCTAGGATAAACAGATGAGAACGTGGGAGATTGCCCCCTCACATTACCCAGGAGAGCCAGTCCAAGAAAGCTATTATTACTATATGTATGTATATCTGCCTTTTTCCCCCCCTGAGTTCAAGGTGGGTTATAAAGATTAAAACAGATACAGGTAAAACAAATGCTGTGAATTGCCATCAAGAGCACTGGGACTTATGGCCACTCTACAATGGCCACAGACCTCCATGTCACTCAGTCCTCAGCAGCCCTGCTTGGGTCTCGCAGACTCAGACCTCTGCAGCGTCTGGACTATCTCTCCCCCCGTAACGGGGTCTTCCTCTTTCCCCCTGCTGTCCACCTCACACCGCACGTTACTGTCTTTTCTGTGTCTTTGCACAGGATGTTGAAAGCACAACGGTCCCAGTTTAGTCCTCTCGGCCTCCTGTGAGAGTTAGCTTTTTTTGTTAGGAACCATTTATTTTTCTTTTTAGCAGGCCACGGTATCCGTAGAGCTCTTCTGCAGCATTGCTTTCTTCACTTTTCCCCCAGCTTTCACAACCATATCTCAAAGAAATACCTTAAAGAAATATTGGCAGTAATTTGTATATGGTCATGACAGCTCAATAGAATAGGCAAGATTATGGAAAAACCAGCAAATAACTACAATTGACTAATGGCGGGCAACTTTTACTGAAAACAGAAATGCAGACATAGTGTCATTTGTACGAAAATGAGACTAAACCTGTTAGAGTTCAGCCTTCATTTAGCAGAAATACACAGAGAAGCGGTTAAAAATTTGTCTCATGACTTGTGGCTTTAGGCAGACTGATGAGTAAAAAAAAATGCAGACAGCTTTGAAAAAAGACTTAAAATACTTTACTAATGACTTCTTCTTTACATCTGTATTGATAGCCTACTTCTTAAAAACTAGTGAAAAGGTAGGTTTCGGTATTAACTCACCATCCATCTTTGATGGGATGCGAAGTATGCTAAGAGTTCAGACAGAAGTAGCCATGAGGACAAACAAAAAATGAGAGAGAGAGTCGAAGAGAGCAGAAGCAAGCAGGGGGTTTTAAACTTAAAGGGCCAATACGTGCATCTTTTCCTGACTCACCAAATTGTCTCTGGTAATTGCTGGATACTTTCAGATGACATTGCTTGATATAAGTGTATAATTTATTACCAAGAGGATGTAACCAGATGAATAACATGACATAAAGTTTCTACTGATTTATTGCAGGAGCTCTCATGAATTAATAACATATATTAGTGTGGTATATTTAAATTTCACATGTTGATTACAGTGATGATTATGAAATCTAGGGGGGGAGAAAGATTACCAAAAATATTTCAATGAACTGTACAATTATATATATGTGTGTGTGTGTGTTTTATAAGATGGAATTCCAATAAAATAATTGAAGGGAAAAAAAAGAAAGGCAAAAGAAACTTCTCGGCAAGTTCTCCTTCATCTACAGACTTGATCCCCTGTTTATTTGCTATTATTTTAATAAAATGAATGGCACACTTGGAAGAGCTTCAGGTCATTTCTGGCTACTCCCTGTGGAGCAAACAGAGAGGCAATTTGCAGAAATAGTAGAAAAAGGGGCTTGGGTAAAAAAGGGGGCTCACTGATTCCAGGAAGAAGCTGGGTGTGAGCATCCAGAGGACAAGGTGCCACCTTTGAACCTAATTTCCTGGAAAAGCACAACCGCCTTTAAGAGGAAACGAGAAGCGAACTCTGCAAAATCTTAGCTGGTGTAAAGAAAGGATCGGAGAGCAAGCTGCCTCCACTTACTGAATTACTTACTGAATCAGTGATGAGTCAGGAAAAGATGCAAGTCTAACAAGTGTGTCACCACCTTGAAAAGTTTCTAAGGCTCTGGCCTAAGGGGTCCATCCTGGGCCTGGTGTCCAAAATCTTTCAAATAGCTTGCAGGAGGAAAGAGGAGTGGGAGCTATACCTCCGGGAACAGGTCCGGACCTCCCAAGGACCGTGAGGGAGTGGAGGGCTGGGTAAAACTTAACGGATACATTTTCAACAGGAAGAAAGGTGAAAGGAACTCGGAGGCCTTATCGGACCAGAAGCCAAAGAAGAGCCAACAGTGCAATGAGAAGGCTGAAATAGACCGGGCCGTTTTGGGCTACATCCGCAAGAGAATCGTGTCCCGATCAAGGAAAACCAGGAGTGCCCCTCTGGTTTGTTTTGGTCAGAAATACTGTCAAGAACCACAAACTGCGAAACCTCTCTTTTCCGGTTTGGCCTCTTTCTCTTAAATCGGTTATACCCTTCTGTGACTACATTCCAACTTTAGAAATAAGGCCGGATATTCCCATGATCTTTAATTTCAGACTGCCTGGCCATTTCACAAAAATGGCAATGCAACTCCCCTTCCCGGATGTCATGTTAAATTGTGGATTTAGCTTTTTTCATGTTGTTGTAGCTGTTTTTGCTGAGGGTCCTCCATCATTACAGACTTATTTTGATCCCAAAGCAATTCTGTCAGAGGGTTTCCTTGAGCATGCGTTGCCTTCCTCTGAGGCTGAGAGAATGTGACTCGCCCATGCTCCCCCAGTGAGTTTCCATGGCTGAGCATAGGTTTCAACCCTGGTCCAGCACTGGTTCCTCCTCAGAATCTCAGGGCTCCAGTGGGATCATAACCGATGAAGGCAAATGTGCAGTGGCCCTCCTTCTTGCTTTGGTGAAATCTCACCTAGAACATTCTCAAGGAGGACATAGTGCGAATCTCCCTCCTTTCTGGTTTGGTCTATTTCTCAGAAATAGGCTTCACCAGTCTATGACTACAACACCATATTGTAAAATAAGCAGAATATTCCCATTATCTTCAATTTCAGACTACCAGACTATTTCACTCGGCTGGCAATGCAACTTTCCACCCTAGATCTCATGTTTACTTGTGGATTTAGCTTTGTTCATGTCTTTCTTGCTTTTTTCTTTGTGTGGCTTCAGTCATTACAGAGTTACGTTGACCCCAAAGCGATTCTGTCAAAGGGTTTTCTTGAGCATGTGTTGCCTTCCTCTGAGGCCAAGAGAATGTTACCTGCCCATGGTCCCCCAGTGCATTTCCATGGCTGGGCATGTGTTTAAACCCTGGTTCAACACGCAAACCACTACACGGTATGCTGGAAAAGAACCTTTCAATCACTTGAATAGTCCTGTGGGCCTTTCCAGGGCACTTTTCGTTTCCATTTCCCATCTTCCTCGAGCGTGGAAGGTCTTGCCCAAGCAGCTGCAAAAGATTCCCTGTTCAACAGGCTGGTTTTCAATCAGACTTACCATCAAGTCTCTAATTTGGACAATATTTTGTGATAAGAGCATAGGACACTCTCTCGCCTCCCCACCCGCCATGGTTGTGATGATGAGGGATTGAGAGTAGGGCCCCTTTCTCCATCCCTCATCATCACAACCATGGCGGGTGGGGAGGCGAGAGAGGGGCCCCTTTTATCACAAAATATTTCCAAATTAGAGATTTGTTTGGAAGTCTGATTGAAAACCGGCCTGTTAAAGGGAATCTTTTGACCCCTTTTGGGGGGCGGGCCCTTTCCCACGCTCGAAAAAATTTGGGAAAGGGAAAGGTGCCCTGGAAAGGCCCACAGGACTTTTCCCAAGTGTTTAAAAAGGTTCTTTTCCAGCATCCCCGGTAGTGGTTTGCTGTTAAACCCAGGGTTTAAACACTTTCCCACCCAATGGAAACACTGGGGGACCATGGGCAGGGCCATTCCCCGGCCTCAGAGGAAGGCAACACATGCTCAAAAAAACCCCTTTTGGGCAAAATTTGCTTTGGGGTAAAAGTAACCCCGGTATAAACCCAAGCCACAAAAAGAAAAAAAAAGGCAGAAAAAAGTTCCACAAGTAAACATGAGATCTAGGGTGGAAAGTTGCTTTCCCCAGCCGAGTGAAATGGCCGGGTAGTCTGAAATTGAAGATAAGGGAATATTTTTCTTATTTTAGAATTTTGGTGTTGTAGTCATAGAGGGGTAAGCCTATTTCTGAAAACAGACCAAACCAGAAAGGGGGGAAGTTTCACTATGTCCCCCCTTGAGAATGCCCCAGGTAAATTTTCCCCAAAAAAGAAAAAAGGGGGGCCCTCACATTTGCCTTCATCGGAACGGATGCTCTTGGGGGTGGGGAAAAACCTGCTCTGGTTTTTTTTTGTTTTTTTATTCATCCACTGTTGGCTCTTGTTTGGGTTTGGGTCTCCCAAAAGATTCCCAAGTTCCTTTTACTTTTTCCGTGTCAAAATGTATCCTTTTTTTTTACCCAGCCCCCCCCAATCTCTCACGGCCCTTGGGAATCTGAACCTGTCCTGGGGGCCCCAGTTCCTACCCCTTTTTCCTCCTCCAAGGCATTTAAAAATTTGTTGAGCCCCAAAGCCCGGACGGATCCCTTAGGTTTTCCTCTCATGCTTTTCCCGGGGAAAAACCCTTTTGGGGAGCCTCTCTGGGTCCTCTTCATCAGCCAGTGGCAAAAGCATCTCCCCCCAACCGCCCAGTCTTTTTTGTGTATCTGCATGGGGGTTTGTGTTGCAGAGGTTTCTAGGGACACCCCCCTAGAAATTGACTTCCCAGCTTCCCTTCTAGGAGATGGGGAAAGGAGAACCACTTAGGCTAAAGGAAATAAAGGGCAGAGCCCTTGCCAGGTCGTCAGGGGTTTTTCCTTTTTTTTGGGGAGGCCCTTTTTTTAAATTAAAAACCCTTTGGTTAAGTTATTTTGCAAAAAGGTTAAAAACTTTTTTCTTGTTTCCCTCATGAAAAAAAAAAGGCCTTTGAAAAAAGGCTTTTCCGGGAAACTTTTGGGTTCCAAAAAGGGTTTGGCAACTTTTTGGGGGGGGTTTGGGGGTGAAAAAAAACTCAATTTTTCCTTCCCCCTTGGGCCTAATTTTTCAATTTGGGCCCCCTTTTTTTTGACCCAATCTCTCTGCTCATTTCGGGAAATTAGCCTCTCTGTTTGCTCCCCCGGGAAAGGGGCCCGGAAAGGAGCTGAAACTTTTTGGGGGTGCTATTTTTTTACTAAAATAATAGCAAAAAAACGGGGAAATTTGAGTCTCTAAGAGGGAAGGCAGAATTTCCAAGAAAGCAGTGAAAAAAGTGTTTCAGAAGGGGAGAACATGTAACATTATGCTTTAAAGAATTTCCACTCAAGAACTGGCCAGTTTGCTGTGTCTTGCTTTGTCATGTGTGGCAAACAGTCTTTGGGGAGGGGGGCAACCCGGGAAAAACGGGATAAGGAACCCCGGGGGAAGGTTGCCCCCTCACATCACCCAGCAGAGCCAGTCCAAAAAAGTTTATTATTACTATATTTATGAATTCTCCCTTTTTCCCCCTTTGGAGGTCAGGGGGGGTTAAAGGGGTTAAAAGAGATACAGGTAAAACAAATGCTGTGAATTCCATCAAGAGCAGGGGACTTATGGCCACCCTACGAATGGCCACAGAGCTCCATGTCACTCAGTCCTCAGCAGCCCTGCTCGGGTTTTGCGGGCTCAGGCCTCCGCAGGTCCGGACTGAGTCCCTCCCGGAAGGGGCCCTTCCCCTTTCCTCCTGCTGTCCACCTCACACCGCACGTTACTGTCTTTTCTGTGTCTTTGCACAGGATTTTGAAAACAACGGTCCCATTTTTTAGTCCTCTGGGCCTCCTGGGAGAGTTCAGCTTTAATTTGCTTCAGGAACCATTTATTTTTCTTTTTAGCAGGCCACTAATTGACCCCCTTTTCCTAAAAATGGCTTTCTTCACTTTCCTCCAGCTTTCACAACCCTCCCTTTGAAACGGGAAAATACAAAGGGCATGGACTGCCCCAAATTTTTATTATTCAATGATATATTTTAGGATCTTGTCTAGTTCCTTCTTTGCTCCCTTTCTGAGGTCATAGTTTTTTTTCAATTTCTTGACAGTTTTCCCCCCTCCAAATATGGCTCCAGCTCTGTAATCCTGGTTTTCCCGGGGACTTTGAATGAGTGGCAGAACTATGCTTTCAAAAAGGGAAGAAAGGGGAAATTCTTGACAAATTCTGCCCTTTATTTTCACAAAATTGATCCCCTGTTTGTTGTTTGGAAAAAATTTTTGCATTCCTTCCCCCTTTTCCCCATCTTGTTTTAAGAAAATGGGCAAGCCAAACATGGGCTTCCTTTCTCTTTTGCATGGCCCAAAACCCCACCATTTGCCTTTCTGTAATTTTTTGCTGACCCTAAATACCTTTTTTTGTTCGGTGATAGGTCATGTGACCCAGGACAGTTCTTGGGTCATCAGTCTTATAAAAGAAAGGGGCCCTTTTCCCTCCCTTTTCCTCCATTTTTTCTTTTCCCCTTCCTCCTCCCCCAACCCTGCTTTGCATCCCCATAGAAGATGGTGATTTTAAACCAAAACCTTATGCATTAGGTAGTTCAAAATTTTGGCTCTTCAACACATGTCTAAATGTAGAAGCCATTAGTAAACTTTTCTAAGTGTGTAACCTGAAGCTGCCTGAAATTTTTTTTATTTCTTCAGTTAGTTTTAAACAGAAAAAACCATACACAAATTTAGACCTGCCCTTTTGCTGCTCTGCTAAAAAAAAGGGTGGGAAACCTTACATTTTAGTTTTCCCTAGAATTTCCCAATAGGGCTAACACCCCCGGGGAAAATTGGGAAATTCCCCACATTTGTTTGCTCTTATTTTAAAAAAAAGGGGAATGGGCAAAAAAAGGAAAGAAATTAAAAGGTCTGTCCCCCACTTTTTTCTAAAAACAGGAAATATTTGCAGAAAGGAAAAGGGGGAAAAAAAATTTTATGGGAAAAAAGGGTCCCAGTTGATTCCAGGGAAAAAAGTTTGGGGTTTTTCATCCAGAATTTGTTTCTTTTTAAAGGGGGCCCCAGAAAAATTTGAAATTTTACAAAAAAAAGGGAATTTCTTCAAAAGGGGTTTATTTTAAGGGGGGGAAAAAAGCCAAAAATTGGGGCTTTTCCTTCTAGGGAAGAAGCTTTTGCCCAAAATGTCCCCCAAGTTGGGGGGGAAAATTTGGGAGATAAAATTTTTATTTAGAACCCGTCTTCAAAAGGGAAAACCCCTTTCGCCGGGGGGGCCTTTTTAAAAAAAAATTTCAAGGCCCCGGTGAAAGGTTTCCCGTGGGTTTAAAAAAGGAAAATTTTGGGGTTTTTTGGGTCCAATCTTTCCTTTCCCGATAAATTTTGGATTCCCTGTCCAAGAAATTTTTCCATTTTTGGGGGTTTTGGTTTTTTTAGGTGGGAATTTTTTCCGGTTAACGATGTTTTTCCAAGGGGGTTCCAAAAATTTTGAAAGACTTATAACCCCTTTTTTTGTTTTTTAAATAAACCAAAAATTTAAAAAAAAAGGGAAAAGGGGAATTGACGGCAAATTTGTTATCCCGGTCCCCCACCTTCCCTTTGGCCTGTCTCCCCCTTGGGCCAAACTGATCCTAGTGGGGTTTTCTCCACGTTGGGAACCCCCGGGGGGAATTGGGGGATTTTTGGCCCCGTTTCCTAAAAACCAACCCCCTTTGGGGCGAAAAAATTCCAAAAACCTTCCTCTTTCTAATTGGGGTCAGGAAAAGCCCGTTTGAGGAAACCTGTTTTTGTATAAAAAATGAATTTGTTCCCAAACCCGGGAAAAGAAGGTTGGGCCAAGGGGGGCCCCCCCCCAAAATTT
>CAOLHI010009582.1:0-23453 GCA_948474755.1 Ctenosaura bakeri | reverse complement strand
TGCAGACCCTTCTGAAGCTGTTGTGGTTGAAAATCTTGGGTGCCTGTCGGACCCAGAGTGATGTTAACTTGCGTCTCGGTGCCAGAGGTCAACTGGGAAACCGTTGTGTCTTTCTGCTGGGATATGGCCTGGAGGTTCCACTCAAGTACCCCTTGCTCCTTGGTGATTTCCATGAGGGGAGAGGAGCGAGGCTTGTGTTGGAGGTCCTTTCCGCCTTGGCCTGGTGGAGAAGCCTGAGTGATGCCAGTCTGTGTCTTGGTCTTTGGCCCAGATGCCTCACGCACTGGCATCACATCTCTCTCCTGATTTTTTTTTGGATGTTGCACCTAAGCAAGACTTGCTCTTCAAGGTGTTCCCTCTGGGCATGGAAGGGCAGCTTCTGCTGAAACTTTTGGGCCCTCGTAGTAGCCTGGTGCTGCCAACCCTCCTCAACGGCAGCCTGAGTCTTAGCTTTTGGGCTAGAGGCCAGCTGCAAAGGTAATTCATTTGTCTGCTTATATTTTCTGAGGACATTCAATGGGTCCTCCTTGCATGCCATATGGGGATAGGGCAATGGCTTTTGGTGAAGGTTTTGGGGGCCCACATAGTGCTGCTGCTGCCAACTCAGAGCATCTGCATGAGCTGTGACAGCCTAGGTCTTCTCCTTTGGGCTGGATGATCCCAGCACTGGGCTTGCATCTCTCTCCTGAGTATCTTTCTGGATGTTGAACTTGAGCAAGAACTTCTCTTCAGTATGTTCCATCTGGAGATGGGAGAGTGGCTTTTGCTGAAGCTTTCCGGCCCTCTCAGTAGCCTGGGACTGCCAACCCTTATCAGTGGCAGCCTGAGTCTTAGCTTTTGATTTACAACCTGGCTGTGATGGTGTCCCATCTGTTTCCTGTCGATTATTGAGGACGTTCCAGTTGAGGAACACTGGTTTCTTCCTACGTCCCATCTGGAGAGGGAGTGGTTGTTTCTGGTGAAGGTTTTCGAGATTCACCTCAACTTGGTTCTGCTGCCAACTCTGGTCATCTCCCTGAGCAATGAGAACCTGGGTCTCAGCTTTTGTGCTAGAATCCTGCAGCAATGGGACCACATCCTCCTCCTCCTGCTGATCTTTCTCGCGTATATGGCATGTGAGCATCCCCAGTTCCTCCATAGGTTCCTTGTGATATTGGAAGGGGGGCTTCTGGTGACTTGGTTGCCATCCGACTCTGCCCTGGTGGGGCTGCCCGCCATAAGAATTCGCTTTGGTGATGGAAGGTAATTTCTTGTCCTTGGGGCTGAAAAGCCTGGGTGATGGAAGTGCATCATAGTCCAGATGTTTCTTTGTGATGTGTCTCTCCAGCAAATCGTGCTGATTTTGGCCAAGAAAATTGATCTTGCTCCCATGCCTCTCCAGGTAGAGAAGGCTTCTTTTCCCTGTGACTGTGGAGTGCCAGGGGGGAGAGGAAAGTGTAAGGCTGCTGGTGGAGTCCGACCGAAGTGGGGATCCCTCCAGTCGTCTCTGCAACTCCCTCTGACGGACTTGGAGGCTGAGATTGAGATCGGAGTGGGGCTTCTGGGGAGACGCTTGGAATTGCCCCTTTCCCTGGTGTTTCTGCCAACTCTGAGAGTTGTTGTTATGTGCCAGGGAGCTGAGTGTTGTAAGAGCCCAGTCCTTAGAGGCGGCCTCTTTTGGTAATGAGCCAGCCCAGCTGCAGAGGGAGATGATGGAATCTACGGATGTGTTGGATGTTGAGTGTGGGATCTTTGAAGAATCTCCTTCTGAGGACCAATCACAGCTGCAAGGAGAGATAACCTCCCCCAAGGAGTTCTTGGATTGGAAAGGTAGGCTTCTTGGAGATTCTCTGCCTGATGATCCAGCCCAGCTGCACAAGGAGATGATGGAATCTAATGAGGTGTTGGATGCCGTTGGCCGGATTTTTGAAGAATGTGCTGCTGATGTGCAATCGCAGCTGCAAGGGGAGCTGAGATCCCTTAAAGAGGTCTGAGAGGCACAGGGTGGAATCTTGGAAGATTCTTTGGTTGATGGAGCCCAGCTGCACAAGGAGATGATGGAATCCAGGGAGGTGATCCTATGAGAATCTCCTGCTGAGGCACAGTCGCAGCTGCAGAGGGAGATGAGATCCAGGAAAGAGGTCTTGGATGCCGAGCGTGTGACCGTGGGAGATTCTCTTGCAGACTCAGCCCGGCTGCGTAGGGAGACTAAAGACTCCATGGAGGTGTTGGGTGAGGAGCGTGAAATGCTGTGTAGGATGGGGAAGGGTTTAAAGAAGTGAAAGAAATCGGTTAGAACTCCTTTTCTGAATTGGATTCCGTTGCGCAAGCAAGTGAGGGATCTAAACATGCTTTTTGAATTGATATAAAAAACACTAAACCAGGGAGGGTGGTAGATGTCTCATCTACCCACAAATGCCTCCTCTTTTTTCTTTCCCTCCCAGTCTCCCAGAGAAACTATTAGAAAACCATTCCAGGATTCTTGTCTCAGGTTTGTTGGAAGAGAAAGAGCTCCTCTTCAGACAACCCGAGACAGTTGAGAGCCAAGCTCCATGCCTTGTTCAGTGCAGAGGTGGACTACGTTGTGCGTCTGGATGCCAAATCCTCACCCTTGACACCTGCTGGTGCTGTTGGGGTGGGCCATGATTCCACTCCTGGAAGCCCTTAATTATCCCCGTCATTTGGCTGAGGGCTTCTTCCTGTCCCCATGCAAAAGCCCACTCCGGAGGGACTGCTCACCTCTTTTGGGAGTCTCTCTTTCTTCTCTGTGATCTTGTCCAATTTCTACAGGTGCCTCTGGCTCTTTCCAAGGCCCCTGCAATAAAGAGGGATACAGGGTGAATGGACCAGTTCCTTGGGAGTGGACAATGCCCAATTGCCATAGGACTGAGTCGTATGATGAGAAAAGTTTCTCCAGAGGATTTAGGGATAGGGTCTGCTTACCTATCTGTCCAGTCACAACCTTGGATTTCTCCTCCTCCGTCTTCTTCTTCTGTTGTCTGTTATAACAGACGAAAGGAGAATCCTGTTTCACATAAAAAAAAAGCAAGCAAGCTCAAATTAGAGACCTCAAAATGGCCCCAAAGTTTTTAACAGTTTCTGGTTCCATCTCTCTTTGTAACAATATTTTGTAAAATCTGGAAATTCTCTTTTTCTGGTCCCCTTTCATCAATACATCCAGTTCGTTTTCGTTTCTTTCAAACTCGTATAATGTTTGGTCCATTTTAAATCTCTTTTTTATTTGTCTGCATGGGAACCAGTTAATTTCATGTCCTTGCTCTTTTAATTCCTCTTCTGTACTCCTTTTTAACTTTAAACCATCCTTTTTCAATAACTCTTGGTACGTCAATAATTTCCCCTGCTTTTTTGGAGCAATATTAAATGCTTCTTGGGTTGAGGTCCACATCCTCTATAAAATTTGTGTTTTATTTGTATCCACACTTTCAGTAGAGACTTTTGGGTACAGTGATTGTTGAAGTCTTTATTCACCTTTATTTTATCATAAAAGCATTTTTTAACCAAATCTATTTTCTATTCCTTCAGCTTCTTTTATTGTTGTGTTCTCTACTTGAATAGTCTTTAATTGTTTCTAAGCAGCATGCTTGATAATATATTTTGACCCATGGCACATCAAAACCTCCTCTCTCCTTTGCGTTTTGTAATGTTGAAAATTTCTTATTCTTGGTTTCTTGTCTTGCCAATAAACTTCCTAGACTTTCCCCCCAAATTTTTTAAAAGATCTTTTCTTCTCCTATTATTGGCAAATTTTGGAACAGGAACATTAGCTTAGGCAATAGGGACATTTTAAAAGCATTTATTCTTCCTAATAGAGATAAATTCATATTTGTCCATTTTTCTTTATTTATCTTTTTCCTTATTTGCAAGATTTCCTTCAACCTCTGTATTGAATCTTGTGGTTCCTCAAGAAATGTTACTACATCATCTGCAAAGGCTTTGTACTTTATCTCCTTCCTTTTTGTTTTTAACCCTTTTATTTGTGGATCTTCTTTTATTACCAGCAGTAATACCTTTAAAACTGCTATAAATAATAACGGTGATAACAGGCATCCCTGCCGCACCCCCTTCTTTTTTCAAAGCTTTGTGTTTTATCTCCATTTACTATTAATTTCACTGATTGATCCCAACATATCTTCTCCAACCAATTGCAGAATACCGCTCCCAGGCCATATTCTCTTAAAGTGAAATGAAAAAATTCCAGGAAATGTTATCAACTGCTTTTTCAGCATCCAATGAAATGATAGCTATCTTCTTCCCTGGATTTTTATGAAAATATTCAATTGTATTTAATAACGTTATAATATTGATCTTCTTTTGTCTGCCTGGAAGAAAACCGGTTTGTCCTTCCTGTTTTTTGTGTTGCATGTCTGAGTCATTTAGTCAATATCATTGCCCATATTTTAAACCAAGTTCAACAAAGAGATTGTCCTGTAATTCTTTTTCCCCCCTATTTCTGTCTCCTTTAGGTATTACCACTATATTTGCTTCCCCCATGACTGTGGTTTCCCTTCCTTCTCAATTTTGTGTAACGTTGTCTGATAGGGAAGTATTACTTTTTTGGTTTTTTTTTAAAAGTACAACGCCGTAAGTCTGTCAGGTCCTGGTGCCTTATCCATTTTCATCTCTCATTGCCTCTTCTATTTCAACTGTTGTTATTTTTTTTTTAAGTTCCGGGTTTCCTCTCCCAAATATTTTTGGAATTTTTATAGTTTTTACAAATTCCTTCCATTTTTCTTTTTTTGATATTAGGTTTTTTTTCCCCGGGGAATAGTTTTTAAAAAGTGTTTTTTAAAATTTCTGTTTTATTTTCTCTTGCTGTGTAATTTTCTTCTTCCCATTCTTCAGTTCAGCTATTATGTTTCTTTCTTTTTTTTTAAGCTGTACGCAAACCTTTCCCAATCTTGTTTGCCTGTTCGAATTGGGTTACTTTTAATTGTTTCATTTCTTCTCTATTTCTTCTTGTCAATTCATCCTTATCTTTTGTTGTATTATCTTTATTTCCACTTGTATTGATTTTTCCTCTGGATTTTCCCTACATGCTTTTTCTTTTTCTTGAAGTTTTGTTATCAGTTCTTGATATTCCTGCCCCTTTTTTTCTTTTTTTAAATTTTGTCTTTTTTGAATGAAAAAACCTCTCATCACTGCTTTGGTCCCATCCCAAATCGTCTTCATTTTCATATCCTCCTTTACATTTTTCATGAAGTATTTTTCAATGTTTCTTTTGCCTGTTGTATCACCTCTTCATCATTTAATAGATTGTCATTCATTCTCCATTGAAATTGTTTTGTGGTTTCTTGTATTTGCATCATCATTGGATGGTGATCAGAAGTAATCTTTGGCAATATTGCTATTTTTTCTTTCTCTCAAAAATTTGTTTCGAGATCCTTTTCTATTTATTTTTTCCCAAGTTTTGGTGCACTTCAGAGAAATATGTATAATCCTTTCCGTTTAGGTAAAAAATTTCTTTTTCCTCACACATCTCAAAGAAGGTCTTTGGAAGTTTCCCTCTTTGCCCTTTTAAATTTTTGTTTTTTGTAGTTGATTTCCTGTCCATTTCCACATCAATAATGCCATTCCAGTCCCCCCTTAATATTTTAATCCTCATATTCATATTCAGATATTTTCTTTTTCATTTCTTCATAAAAATCTTCCTTTAGTCTCATTTGGGACATATACTCCAATCAAAATATTTTTCTTCCATTTTTTTCGAGTTCTACTCCTTATCTTTCCTTCCTTCCTCATCTTCTATTATTTTCTTTGCAGGGATATTTTTATCAATATATATTGCCACTCCTTGTTTTTTCTTTTTGTATAGCGAGGTAAAAACATTGGCTTAATTTTGCGTTACAAAAGTATTTGTCTTGATTTTTCTTTTTATAAGTCTCTAATAATATTGTTATTTGGGGTTTTAAAGTCTTTCTATTTGATGAGAAATCTGTCTTTTCACTTGTAAATTTTTCCCCTTGTTCTTTCCCAGGTTACTAACTTCATACTGTTCTTACTGCTTTCTTTCTTTCTTTTCTTATTTTTCTCTTCTGGTTCTACAGGGTCTACCTCTTCTGCAGACACTGGATTCAATCTTCTGCTGTTGCCATATCCTTTTTTGTTTTTACGGGTGTTCCATCTGGTTTTTTTGCTTCTGCTGTTGCTGATTTAAAATTATTCTCTTAAAATTTCATTAGTTCGTTGCATTTTGATTTTCTTTCTTTTTCCCCCCTCATAGAAAAAAGAAAGGCCTCCTGGTACCCCCCGGGTCCCTTATTTTTTCTTGTTTGGGGAATTTTTTTTGTCAGAATTGTCTAGACTACTCAAACGTTAAAATGTCTTCTTGACGTGAAGAAGAGAAGAAGTAAACCAGGAAGAGAAAAACAGGATGGAATGGCTCGTTGTGAGAAATCGTCGCCCGGAAAAGAGCTGGCTAGCTAAGCGGGGTTTCCCAGGACATCTTCTCCCTGAAAACTGCTGGGTTTGGAGGAGAACCTGTTACACTGGTTTCAAGGAAGGTTTCCTCTATATTTCCTTACAGGCTTCGGAGAAGATAACATTGTCTGATTAAAAGTCCCCCTTTTTTCTTGGAAGAGGGGAGAAATTATGGGCTCCGGAAGGTGTAGGGAGACTCGCTGGTGACCTCGTGTCCTTGCTTGGATGAGGAGGGCAGGGTCTGATCTGTGGAGTGCCTGTGGGGGAAAAATTCCCCGTCCACTTGGGCTCTTGGAGGTACCCGGGGCAATGGAAGGAGCCCCTTCTCTTTGGGAGGCAAAGGAGGGTGTTCTCGGGGGGGCAGTCACAGGGCCCTGCTTGGAGGGGACCTTTTCCCTTTCATCTCCCTTGGTTTAGGATGTTTTCTTCAGGCATGAAAGAAGAGCCTGCAGAAGTTTGGGGGTCTTTCTAGGGGCTTTTTGAAAGGGTGGCCTGCATCTGGGATGCCCGCCTTCTTAGCAGAGGGTTTGGGGGCTTTCTTTTAGGTGATTTTGTGACTGGTTTGGATGGTTTTGGGGGGGGGACTGGCAGTGGTTAAAAAATCTGACCCTCTGGTTCCCAGGAGGAGCCCTTTTTGGTCCCCTGTTCCTCGGGTCCCCTAGGTTGGGGTGATTTCTTGGGGCCCTTTCTGAGCTCCTCCCTCATTGGGAGGGGGTCCTTCTCAGCTCCAGGGCTTTCTGAGCTTTCCCTCCTCTTTCTTGGCTTGGAGGGATGCTCTGTGCTAGCCTGTACCTCAGACCCACCCGGGCCTTTGTGCCAGTCCCCATTGTTCTGCTTCCCCCTTTTTATCTTCAGGCGGTAACCCAGGTCACGTGGGGCTCCCCTTTCCGCACGTTTAGAGGGGGTAAACTTCGAGGGAAGGGTGGTGTCGTGACTGAGGGTGAGAAAAAAGGGGATGCAGTGACCACAGTGCAGACAGACAGGGTATTCCACACGGGGTCTGTCTTGACCTTTGGCCATCTGCATCTGCAAGTCCCTCATCACCTTCCCCTTTACCCTAGGGACTTCAAAATGGTGTTAGGCAGGGAAGGGTGACAAGACTTGTCCTTAGCTCCAGTAGTTTGGGGGGGAGTTGCTGGCTGCCCCACTGTGGTGTGTCTTCCGGGGAAAGATTGTTGGCCATAAACAGCCTGAGCCTTATTTTCTCTGTCTTAATATGGGCAGGGGGGGGCCCTTTGCCTTTCCCAGCAGAGTACGGGAAAGGGGAAAAGGGGGAGCTTGGCCTGGTTTTGGGAAAATAGATGGGGGTAAGGCTGTCCTCCCCAGTGGGCTGGAAGGTGGGGGTGAAGGCAGTGCAACCTTCTCCTGGTGTGCCTTCTGGGTGCCCACTCAATCAATGTCTGCTTCTTGTAGAAGAGAAACTCTTGCCTTCCTGGAAGTGGGAGGAACTGCCATAGTGTCTGGCCCCAAAGAAAGATCATCTTGGATCAATGTTGGCATGGAGTCAGACGGGAGTGGGGCTCCCCTGGATTGTCTCTTTGGCACTTTCTGACTCAGATCAGGATCAGTGTGGGGACAGGAGTGGGGCTTCTGTTGAATCTCCTGCAGACCCTTCTAAGCTGGTGTGGCTGAAAATCGGGGGTGCCTGTCGGACCCAGAGTGATGTTAACTTGCGTCTCGGTGCCAGAGGTCAACTGGGAAACCATTGTGTCTTTCTGCTGGGATATGGCCTGGAGGTTCCACTCAAGTACCCCTTGCTCCTTGGTGATTTCCATGGGGGGAGAGGAGTGAGGCTTGTGTTGGAGGTCCTTTCCGTCTTGGCCTGGGGGGAGACCCGGGGATGCCAGTCTGTGTCTTGGTCTTTGGCCCAGATGCCTATGCACTGGCATCCATCTCTCTCCTGATTTTGTTTTTGGATGTTGCACCTAAACAAGACTTGCTCTTCAAGGTGTTCCCTCTGGGCATGGGAGGGCAGCTTCTGCTGAAATTTTTGGGCCCTGGGAGAGCCTGGGTGCCAACCCTCCTCAACGGCAGCCTGAGTCTTAGCTTTTGGGCTAGAGGCCATCTGCAAAGGTAATTCATTTTTTCGTTTTTTTTTTTGAGGACATTCAGTGGGTCCTCCTTGCATGCCATATGGGGATAGGGCAATGGCTTTTGGTAAAGGGTTTTTGGGGGCCCAAAAAGGCTGCTGCTGCCAACTCAGAGCATCTGCATGAGCTGTGACAGCCTGGGTCTTGTCCTTTGGGCTGGATGATCCCAGCACTGGGCTTGCTCTCTCTCCTGAGTTTTTTTTGGATGTTGAACTTGAGAAGAACTTCTCTTCAGTATGTTCCATCTGGAGATGGGAGAGTGGCTTTTGCTGAAGTTTTTGGCTTTTCTAGTAGCCTGGGACTGCCAACCCTTACCAGTGGAAGCCTGAGTCTTGGCTTTTGATTTACAACCTGGCTGTGATGGTGTCCCATCTGTTTCCTGACGTTTATTGAGGACGTTCCAGTTGAGGAACACTGGTTTCTTCCTACGTCCCATCTGGAGAGGGAGTGGTTGTTTCTGGTGAAGGTTTTGAGATTCACCTCAACTTGGTTCTGCTGCCAACTCTGGTATTCCCGAAATAGAACCTGGGTCTAGCTTTTGGGCTAGAATCCTGCAGAAAGGCACCACATCCTCCTCCCCCTTTTGATCTTTCTTGCGTATATGGCATGGGAGCATCCCCAGTTCCTCCATAGATTCCTTGTGATTTTGGGAAAGGGGGGGGTTCCCTGGTGACTTGGTTGCCATCCGACTCTGCCCTGGTGGGGCTGCCCACCATAAGAATTCGCTTTGGTGATGGAAGGTAATTTCTTGTCCTTGGGGCTGAAAAGCCTGGGTGATGGAAGTGCATCATAGTCCAGATGTTTCTTTGTGATGTGTTTTAGCAAATCGTGCTGATTGTGGCCAAGAAAATTGATCTTGCTCCCAGGGCCTTCTCCAGGTAGAGAGGGCTTCTTTTCCCTGTGACTGCGGAGTGCCGGGGGGGAGAGGAAAGTGTAAGGCTGTTTGGTGGAGTCCCCCAAAAGGGGGGATCCCTCCAGTCGTCTCTGAAACCCCTCTGATGGAGTTGGAGGCTGAGATTGAGATCGGAGTGGGGTTCTGAGGAGACTCTTGGAATTGCCCCTTGCCCTGGTGTTTCTGCCAACTCTGAGAGTTGTTGTTATGTGCTGGGGGGAGCTGAGTGTTGTAGGGCCCAGTCCCTAGAGGGGGGCTCTTTTGGTAATGAGCCAGCCCAGCTGCAGAGGGAGATGATGGGTTCTACGGATGTGTTGGATGTTGAGTGTGGGATCTTTGAAGCATCTCCTTCTGAGGACCAATCACAGCTGCAAGGAGAGAAAACCTCCCCCAAGGAGTTCTTGGATTGGAAAGGTAGGCTTCTTGGAAATTCTCTGTCTGACACCCAGCCCAGCTGCACAAGGAGATGATGGAATCTAATGAGGTTTTGGGGATGCCGTTGGCCGGATTCTTGAAGAATGTGCTGCTGAGGTGCAATCGCAGCTGCGGGGGGAGCGGGAATCCCTTAAAGAGGTCTGAGAGGCACAGGGTGGAATCTTGGAAATTCTTTGGTTGATGGAGCCCAGCTGCACAAGGAGATGATGGAACCCAGGGAGGTGATCCTATGAGAAATCTCCTGCTGAGGCACAGTCGCAGCTGCAGAGGGAGCCCACCCCCCAGCAAAAGGTTTGGATGCCGAGGGTGTGACCGTGGGGAATTCCTTGAAGATTTAGCCCCTGCGAAGGGAGACTAAAACTCCAGGGGAGGTGTTGGGTGAGGAGCGTGAAATGCTGTGTAGGATGGGGGGGGGTTTTAAAAAAGAAGTAAAAAGAAATCGGTTAGAACTCCTATTCTGAATTGGATTCCGTTGCGAAGCAAGTGAGGGATCTAAACATGCCTTTTGAGTTGAAATAAAAAACACTAAACCAGGGAGGGGGGGGAGATGTCTCATCTACCCAGAAATGCCTCCTTTTTTTTTCTTTCCCTCCCATTCCCCCAGAGAAACTATTAGAAAACCATTCCAGGATTTTTTTGTCTCAGGTTTGTTGGAAGAAAAAAGGCTCCTCTTCAGACAACCCGGGGGCAGTTTGAGAGCAAAGCTCCACGGCTTGTTAAGTGCAGAGGTGGATAAACGGTGCGCCCGGGATGCCAAATCCTGACCCTTGACACCTGTTAGGGTGGCCCATGATTCCATTCCTGGAAGCCCTTAATTGTCCCCGTCATTTGGCTGAGGGCTTCTTCCTGTCCCCATGCAAAAGCCCACTCCGGGGGGACTGCTCACCTCTTTTGGGAGTCTCTCTTTGCTCTGTGTTTTTTAATTTCTACAGGTGCCTCTGGCTCTTTCCAAGGCCCCTGCAATAAAGAGGGATACAGGGTGAACGGACCATTTCCCTTTTGGGAAATGGAAAATTCCCAATTGCCATAGGACTGAGTCGTATGATGAGAAAAGGTTTCTCCAGAGGATGTGGGGGGAGAGGGTCTGCTTACCTATCTGTCCGGTCACAACCTTGGATTTCATCTCCTTCTTCTTCTTCCTCTGCTGTCTGTTATAACAGACAAAAGGAAAAAAATCCTGTTGCACAAAAAAAAAAGCAAGCAAGCTCAAATTAGAGACCTCAAAAGGGCCCCCAGAATTTTACCAGTTTATTTGGTTAGTACTGGAGAAAGCTGCTTGGGAGTTTTTCTTTTTCCCCATCTCCAAATAATTAGACTGCCTTTAGTGGCTCTGCCCATGGCGGGGATTCCTCTGACACACCATCAGTCTGGGAGATGACAAAGAAACGTGACCCTGGTTGCCCTTTCTGATGCCACCACTGCTCCAGGAGGGCCAGCTCCATTTCTTGGGATGCCTAAATGAAACTTCTGATTTCTCTGCTGAATTAGAGGAATTGCTCTACTTTTTAGTTCTTACTAATTCCTCTACTTTTAAAAATAACAGGTAGGTGCAGGAGGCGGGGGAATAATGAAATGCAGATCAACTGCAGAATTGTAACGAAAACATAAACAATTTGTTTAAAGTAAAGAAACAGTTCAGCCAAAACCTGGGCCAGATTCTGAATGTTCCCTCCCCTTTTGGGTAAAAAATGGAGTTGAATTCGCCCCCTTTACAAGCCCCCCTGCAAGTCTAGCATTCAAAGGAGAAACGGAGAAGAAATGGGGCACCTCAAGAAGCTGGAGAACCCCATCTGGGCTAGGAAAATAGTTTCCCAATAGACCTCTCATCATTTCCAGCTGGCATGGCCAGTGGCTTGTCTTCTTGGGGGGCTTCTGGCAGTGGGAAACCCAAAAAGGGAACCTACCCCCGCCCTTTCCCGGCCCTCCTGTTGGGGGGGCCCAAAGGGCCCCCCCAATTCTGTGGGTTTTTGTTGACCCAGCTCTGAGGGCCCGAGGCTGTTTGGGTGGGGGAAAACTTTCTGCACCCAGAATTAGGATCTGAAAAGGCCCCCGTCCCCATTCAAAAACTTTCCTCTTACCGAAGGATTTATCACCCTTTTTGAGCAAGAAAAGTATGCGGAGTAGGAAAGCAAGTCCAAACAGCAACCAGGGCAGCCAAAGCTGTCTGAGCCGGCATCCAAGGAGTCCTCCATGGTGCCGAGTATAGGCAGCTACTCTGAAAGCCTCTTTCTCGGCTGGGCTATTTAGGACCCCCCCCCTCCCTCTCTGGCGCTGAGGTCACTTTTTGGCATCACAAAGGTCCTTGGGTTGTCCAACCCCCCTGTGACCCCCACAATGGCCTGCAGCAGGAGAGGCAGGTTGGGGCACCCACCTCCTCACCTGGGCTGGAGGAAAAGAAGTCCATCTAGGCTGCCCTGGAGTTGGCCAGGAGCTGTAGCTGGATGTGGTGTGACTGAAAATTAAAAATCCATGGGATGGACTGCCTGTCATGGTGTATTTCTTGTGAATTCCTAGGACTAGACCTGAGTTTTTAAGCCTTAGGGGAATTTTTAATTTTTTTTTTCCCGCCCCAGGAGTTTGTGGTATAGGGAGGGCCCAAATTTCCCCCCTCTGCATCCATTCTCTCAGTTTGTCCTGCACTTTGGGCCTGTCCCACCCGGGGGCGGGGTTAACTGGGGAAACATTTGGTGGAAATTTTCCTCTGACCTCCCTCCCCTTTTTTCATTGCAGTTGCCAAACTGAATACTTCTTCCTTCCCACCGTTTCTTCTGCAGTTGTAGTGCTAAAGTTGTAAACATTAAAAATTTCCATTTAATTAAATGTAAAAAATACGTAGTGCATTCTTTGGGGGAGGTACTGATTTCCCATGTTTTGAAGGGGGGAAAAGTGATGAATGGGAAACCACACCAGAAGCAGGAAAATGTCAGGAGACCAAATCCTTGATATATTTTGGTCATGGCTGGATGAGGAGGGGGGAAAAACCAGTGTTTGTGTGTTTGTGCACCTTCAGTCAACTTGTTCCCAAACCCCAGGAAGTTCATAGGGTTTTCTTTGGCAAGGAATACCCCCGATGGGCTTTTGACTTTCCCTTTTCCCCGAAATATAGCCTGTAGTGTTACTTCTGCTATGGCACTGTTGGTGAGGACCCCAGATATCATTTTGATATCAAACGATTGGCCTTAGCTTGACCTTTTCCAGCCATCCCACTCCACGTGTTTGCAAAGTTCTCCAAAAAACACGGACAGAGTGCGGCCTTTTACATCTCTGCTATTAAAATACTTAGGTTTGAACAATTGGTTTTGATTTTTTTTTGACCCCCACCTGGTATACATTGGGTTGGAAGGTCCTTGTCAGTTACCCTGCCTCTCGTAAGCTAAACAGTGCTCTGAACTAATTTCCCCACAATTTTGATAGATTTTGGGAATTCTCTTAAAGGGGGCCCCCAACACTTGTGGGTTGGAATTCTATGGCTAGGTTGTAGGCTAGCTTCAGCTCACGCACACACAAGGTGGTGTATGCAAATACTAGGTGCAGGTGAATCCTGACCTACAACAGGGTTTAAAATGTTTTCCCGAGGAAAAGGAAGGGCCCCCTCACCCGAAAAACTCTAGGTACAGTTCAGATAGGTTCCCATTCCTCTTCCCCTGCTGCTTGGCCAAGTGGCGCCAGTTCCTGCGAGTTCGTTCTCCCCCTTCAGTGTAAGGCAAGTTCCCCGAACTGCATCCTTTGTCATTTTTGCTTCTTAGCTGTCGAGGTGGTAAAAAACCCGGGGTTTGGAAGACAAAAGTGACTTTGTCCTTTTGCTCCTAAGTTGTCGAGGTGGAAAACCGGGGGTTAGTGAGACAAAAGTGACCTTTTTTGGGGGGGAGACTGGAGAATTGGTTCCTGTCCCTCTTCCCTTTTTAAGTTCCAGAGAGTTTGTTTCCTTAAGCTCCCCCAAGGAACCTAGGTGGTCCTCCCTGTCACTCCAGATTCCTGGCCCCTGTTTAGCGTGTGAAGTTTATTTGTGATTTGTGAATTTGTGAGTTTAGAAGTGTTAAAAATGGAAGTGAAAGGGTTTCATGAAGGAAAAGGAGGTGATAGGGAAAAATTTGGGAAAAATTTGGGGCATGAAGAAAGGCAAATGCCCCTGGAAGGAAACATGTTTTGGGACATCAGCAGATCCTTTTGCCCTTTTTTAGAGAGGTTTATGTACAAGCATGTAAATCAAGGGCTTTGCAGCCTGGGGGCTCTGGCTGGCAGCCCGTGAAGCTTCCAGTTCCCTAGTTGCAGCCAGAGCAAAAATTGAAGAGATAACTAAGGAAAATGCCCGGCTTCAGGCCGAGAATGGAGTGCTATGCACAGAAAAATTGGCATTCCATCTGTGGCGCAGAGCACTTCTCAAAAACTTCAAAATGTTGCCATCCAAGCCCAGACCTGGGAAGAAAGGGCTAAATTGTTGGAGGGGGAATTGGCTCAAACAAGATCTGTTGTTGAGTTTTGGCCAAACAAATTCAGGAGCAGCAGGAGAATATCAATCATGTGGTTTGTGATAGGGACAAAACCCCTGCCACTGTGCTTTCAAATTCTGAAAACAAAAATGCGCTGCAACCAATTCCTGCAGCATGTCAAAAAAAAGGGCAGAAAAGCTTGAGAGGGAGCTCCAAACACAGCAGTCAGTCAATTTGGCCCGTTTGCCCTGAGGCTCCTCCTCCCCTTCTGATTGCCGCCCCCATGAAAAGCTGCCTGAGGACACAACCTCTTCCACTATTTTAGTTGATTCAAAAGAAGCCCTAATTTCCAGGAGCTCACCAAAAAGGCTGAGAGACAGGCTCAAGAACTGCAGCAATCGAGAGCACAAAGCAGTGCCCTGAAAGCAGATAAATTGGCTCTTGTATCTACTGCTCAGGAAGCCCCCGGCCAAATTTGAGAAAGCATCAGTGCAGATTCAAATACTTCAGAGTAAACTAGCTACTCAAGAGGAAAAAACTTTTCCCCCAAACACCACATGTTAGCCAGGTGGGACATGAGGATTGCAAGGGGAAAAAAACCCCAGAACCAACACAAAGTTTACAGGATTCTCAAGTTCCTAGTCCTCAAAGTTGCTCAGGGAGCACCTCAGAGGACTGCATTAGCAAAGACAGTCTTTTCTCTCTGTTGCCTCTTTCCAAGGAGAACAAAGAAGGTGTGAATTTCAGGGAGTTCTATTTCTCAGGACGAATTAAATTGTGTTTGGAAACCTCCCTGAAGAAAACAATTTTTAGTCTGCATTGTGTAAGCAACATATGATTTTTTTTTTTTTGCATCTTATTTTTGATTTCTAGAAAATTGCTTTTAAGAATGCTTACTGAAAATCTGAGATCAGGAAACGTTGTTTTTTTTTTTTTAAAGCTGTCTCCTGGTATTGCAAATGCTCAAGAGACTAAGATCTGTATTTGTATAACTACGAGGCCAGGCAAATGACTCTTCAGCAGCTCATTTTTTTTAACCTCTTGGTTTGTAAAGGGTGGGGGCCTCGAGACAAACATTTTTTTTTAAACTTCATCCAAATATAAAAAAGATTGCTTTTGAAATAAAAATTGTCAGCCAATCAAAAAAATTTTGTTTCAACCTTTTGAGAACCCCTTACAAAATATAGCAATGGCTCTCCAGTGGTAACTCTTTTCTTTTATGTGATTTTAATTTGGGGCATTCCAAATTGTGGCCCGTGGTCTACACTGCAGGGATGGTGTAGATGTTTTTGTTTGTTTTTTTGTTTTGTTTTTTCCTTTTGTTCCTTAGCAGGGACATACCGAGAGCTTGCTAAGACAGCCACCAGCTCTGATGCATGGCAGATGCCCCTCAGCATTCCCGAGTGGGATTTCCCATTAATCTTTTTTTCTGGAGTTTTCTTTTTGATGCAGGTATCCTATCCATTTAACTCTCTGATGGCAGCTAATCATTCTGTATGTCAAGACTGACAGCCAACTGCTCCAGACATGTGCTTGTTTAAAGGGAAACCCCCTTTTTGTATCCTAAAGCATCTTGATTACCCTTTGATACAAGGGGGGTGGGGGAAAACTTTTGAGCCACCCTCTTGAAAAATTTCCTCTGAAAAACTTAAAAAATCCACTTTCATAAAGACATTGAACTCTGTGCACTAAAAGCCTGATGAACTATGCAGACATTTCATCTGTTGGACTTTTCTTTTTCCCCCCTTTTTTTTACAGAAGATTTTTTTTTTTTTTAAACCACCACACAGACTTTTTGGACACTTGAAGAGTGTTAATTCCTCATTCCATCTATACAAATCTGAAAAAAAACAACAACAACAACAACAACAACAACACTCTTTTGCATGTATTTTTACTTCAATTTTTTTATGTTCCAGGAACTTTTGCCTATGAACTGTTTATCTAACTATGTAATGCTGCCATTCAATTGAACTCTTGCCTTCATTCAGATTTTGGATTGCTACACCATTTTCTGTGATTGATGATGTATTTGTTTCCAATTGTTATATAATGTATACTTCTAGGGAATTTCTGCTTCAATTGTTCTAAAAAATAGAGCTTGAGTGTAGTATGTGTGATGTTATGCTTTCTGCTTTTCTCTCTTTCCTTTTCATGTATTTTTAGTGTGATTTTACAAGATTTGTAGAAATGTGGTAGGATTTGAACTAGAAAACCCTAGATTTGTTAAGCTGCCTACTTTTATTAATTTTTTAAATTTTTTTTTTTTTTATTTTTCTGAATTGTTTGCATATTGCTACTGGGAAAACCCGAACACAACCCTGCTCTTTTTTTATCGGGGGGGGGTGATTTTCATCTGATAAGCTGTAGACGGGGATGATGCGTTTTGTTATTTTTATCTGCTTTAATTTTTCATTATTAAAGAAGACGTCATAACATAGAATAGGAATTTTTATTAGATAAATCAAAGAAGATTTTGTATGGTCCCCAAATTTTGGAAAATACTGCCAATCAATTGTTGATTTCCCTTACATCCTGTAGTATCAAAGAAAATTCTGTATACACATTTCTTATGCTCCAATTGTTGGAGAATACTGCTTTGTCAATTGTTGATTTCATTTATATACTGGTGTACTGGTGTAATGGCTTAATGTGGAGTTGGAATCATAGTAAGTTTATTTCCTAAAACCTCTGTGCTAGCAATATCCTGTTATTGCTGAGGTAATATATTATATTTGTGTAGTGTGCCCAGAAATTATTTTAAATGTGAAAATTTTAGGTTTTCTTTTTTCCCCCTGTTTTAAGTGAAGTTGTTATACTCTCAAATTTTATTGCTTTTGCAGTTCTGATGAGAAATCCTTACTGTTGATGCTCAATTTTTCTTTTACCAATTGGCTCTAAAATTATTTTTGTTTTTAATTGGGGAAAAAAAACGATTTCACACCTTGTTCATCGTTATTTTTTTTGGAGGGGGGGGGAAATTTTTTACCCTTTTCTTTGCCAAATCCTGTCCCAGGTTTTACAACTTTGATATAAAATTAATCTAGCCCACCAAAGAGGTCCCTCGGATGTGCACGGAGGCAAAGAAATGGCCATACATTCAAAAGGAGAAAAACCAGACCAGGCCAGTATACCCAGTCACGTAGTAACAGAAAGACCCTGGTATATTGCCCTGATGGACAAATGGTAAGTTTACCATTTGAGGGGTCCGCTTGAAGGTAGTTAAAAGTGCTGGGCACTGGAAATTAGGAAAACCCTTTTCAAATCATCTCGAGATGCCCATACCACAGCTTCAAAGCAGAGGAAGATCCTTTTATTTAGATGTTTTGGTTTTTTGCCCTGTTTGTTTATCCTGGGGAAAAGGGTTTGGTCTTCAAAGAAAATGTTCTTACAAATAGTCCATGTTTTAAAGGCTAGAGCAGACAGAAAAACACGGACACACACAGGAAAAGAATCCATCTTCATAAAAAAATGGGGCCATATGGCTTTTCCAGGCATGGATCACAATAAATATCAAGACACAGTTCTTCACTGAGAGAGAGTTCTTTTTGGGGAGTTCTTTTTGGGAGAAGTTCTTTTTGTAAGCCTTTCTGGGTTCTTCCTCTGAAGTTTAAAAGATGCATTTGGAGTGTTAAGTGAGAAATTTTTCTTTTCAGAGCTGCAGAAAACAATGGAGATGGTAACCAGCTTAAATTTACAACAAATGGACCTCCCCCCTCACAGGAGAGGCTGAAATAAACTTTTCTCCCAGCTGAAGGATTCTGGGAAATTTTTTTTCGTTGTCATCAAATCCTTTCTGTTTTTCTCTCTCTTTCTTAATTTTAATTTTTTTTAACTTTATAATTTAGTATGCTTGAAGTGTGAATGAAAACTGAGTGAGTGTATGAAATTTAACCTTTTATAGGCTTGTATACTTGTTATAGTGAATGTAGCTGAGTAATTGTAGGGACTTTTACATCTGTGCTAATAAAATACTTAGATTTGAACAATTGGTGTGATTTTTGTCTGACCCCACCTGGTATACATTGGGTCGGAAGGTCCTTGCTCAGTTACCCTGCCCTCTTTTGGGAAACTAAACAGTGCTCTGAACTAATTTCCCCCCCAATTTTGATAGATTTTGGGAATTCCCTTAAAGGGGGCTCCAAGCAATCAGGGTAACAGGCCGTTAATGGTTTTACATTCCAGACCCTACTGAGGCCAGCAACTCAAGCCTCGCTCGTAGCTTCAGGGAACTTCCCCAAATGCAAACCTCACAATAGCTGCACGGCTTTAGCCCAGCCAAATCTGTTGAACAGGACATTTACATACTGACCAAACTATTGTGGTCAAGCGTTAAGCTCATCATGCTAAACTTGACCTTTCCAAATCCTTTGTCCAGCTCTAGATTTCCTTTGTTTTCACCTGGCATGCCATAGCCGGTAGGCACAAACTCACCCTATAAGAAGTCCCCATTTTTGGGACTTCCTTGGATCACTCTGGACTTCCATCCAGCCTTGCTGCCGCTCTGTCCAGTGAAGTTTTCCCCCAAATTCTCCACAAAAAGAGTCTGCCTCCCCTCTTCCATACTTTGGGGGTTTTTTTCCCCCTTTCTACTGGTTTGTTAGGAGCTCCCCTTAGCCAGCCATGCCCCTTTCTCCCCCCCACCTCATCTTTCTCCACAGGACAACCACACCAGGTGCCGATCACCCATTCTCCCCAACTTCTCTGTTTCCAATTCTAAGTTAGCTAGTGTGTGTGTTGTTTTTATTTGCTGTTTGCCTTTCAAAAAAACTGCTATTTTGGGTTAACCCTTTTTTCTTGCTTGCGGTCTCTGACCTGAAGCCGTAGACATTGGGTTAAAGATCCCTGCTAAATTACCCCGCCTTTTCCCCTTTAGCCAAGAAGGGGCCCAAATTAAATTCCCCCCGCTTGTGTTTTTATTTGGGGAATTTGGGGGGCCCCTCCCGGGACCCCCAATAACAGGGTAACAAACACCGGGGGCGTTGTTGGGAGTCTCCCATCGAAAAGGAAACCCGGGCTGACTCTGCTTGTCTTCTGAGATCAAATGGGATAAGCTTTGAAATCCAGAAACAGAATTGCTGGTATTTCCCTGGAGGTCTTGGGCCATGGGGAGGATTCTTGAGAAGCAACTGCCCATCCAAGCTTGTGCTGCTTCACCAATTTGGTCGCTGTCCTCTGGATACCCTCCAGCCTGTCCATATCCTTCAGGAGATGAGGTGCCCAGAACTGGATACAAGATTCCAGATGAGGTTTAACTAAAGCAGAATAGATGCTGCCATTAACTCCCTTGACCTAGACAGCATACTTGTATTGATGCAACCAAGAATTGCATTGGATTTCTTTGGGTGCCTCATCACAAATTTCCCGACTCAAGTTCAGCTTGTGGCCCACCAAGACTCCAAAACTTCTTTCACACGTACTTTTTATCCTGCCCAAATTCCGCCATCCTGTACTTGTGCATTCCATTTTTTCTGCCTAAGTGCAGGACCTTACATTTCTCTCTTAAATTCCTTTTGCTAGCTTTGGCGCAGGTCAGTCTTATCTGTTATGGTCATTTGGAATGTTGATGCTGCCCTCTGGCATATTATGAACCCCTCCCAATTTGATGTGATCTGCAAATTTAATCAGCATCAGAAAAAAAAGAGAAGTCAGAGGCCCTTTTTGCACCGGGGGAGGGAATTGCTCCTGCTGTTACCTACTGCTTCTTCTGGGGGCCGAAGCAAAGCGGTCTGTCCCTGAAGCCCTTCCCAGGGCTCCCCTTGGGGCCAGGTAAATCGGAGCAGTGCGAGGTCTGTAGATCCGCACTGCTCCGGCTTCCAAAATGGTGGTTTCCAGAGGCCAAGGCCTCCCCAGTTCTGTGGTTCTTGTTGATCCATATCAGCTCTGCAGCCAGAGGCTGTTCTGTATGGATGATACACTTCTCTGCACCCAGAACTAGGATCTGAAATGCAACCCAGTCTCCGTTCAAAGTCTGCCTCTTACCGAAGGACTTTGTAAGCCTAGGTAGGTTTTTTTCCCCAGCCCCAGGAGTTTGTGATATAGGCTGGGGCCAATATTTATATATATGTGAAAATAAAATAAAATAAAATAAAAATGAAGTAATCTTTGGCAATATTGCTACCTTCTTTCTCTCTGTTCAAAATTGTTTCGAGATCCTTATCATAGCTATTCCTGACCAAGATTGGTGCACTTCAGAGAAATATGTATAATCCTTTTCGTTTAGGTAAAAGACTCTCTTTTTCCTCACACATCTCAAAGAAGGTCTTTGGAAGTTTCCCTCTTTGTCCTTTATCTTGTTTTTTCGTAGTTGATTTCCTGTCCATTTCCACATCAATAATGCCATTCCAGTCTCCCGCTAATATCTAATCCTCATATTCATATTCCGATATTTTCTCTTTCATTTCTTCATAAAATCTTCCTTTATTCTCATTTGGGACATATACTCCAATCAGTAATATTTTTCTTCCATTTCTTTCAAGTTCTACTCCTAATCATCTTCCTTCCTCATCTTCTATTATTTTCTTTGCAGGGATATTTTTATCAATATATATTGCCACTCCTCGTTTTTTCTTTGTGTATAGCGAGGTGAAACATTGGCTTAATTTTGCGTTACAAAAGTTTTTGTCTTGATTTTTCTTTATATGAGTCTCTAATAATATTGTTATTTGGGGTCTTAGTCTTTCTATTTGATGAGAAATCTGTCTTTTCGCTTGTGAATTTATTCCCCGTACATTCCAGGTTACTAACTTCATACTGTTTTTACTGTCTTTCTTTCTTTCTTTTCTTATTTTTCTCTTCTTGTTCTACAGGGTCTACCTCTTCTGCAGACACTGGACTCGAATCTTCTGCTGTTGCTATATCCTTTTTTGTTTTTTCTGGTGTTCCATCTGGTTTTTTTGCTTCTGCTGTTGCTGATTTTAAATTATTCTCTTGAAATTCATTAGTTTGTTGCACTGAGTTTATCTTTCTTCTTCTCCCCTCATAGAAAAAAGAAAGACCTCCTGGTACCTTCCATCTGTACCTCATTTCTCTTGCTTGTAATTCTTTTGTCAGAATTGTCTAGACTACTCAAACGTTAAAATGTCTTCTTGATGTGAAGAAGAGAAGAAGTAAACCGGGAAGAGAGAACAGGGTGGAATGGCTCGTTGTGAGAAATGGTCGCCTGGAAAAGAGCTGGCTAGCTAAGCGGGGCTTCAGGACATCTTCTCCCTGAGACTGCTGGGTTTGGAGGAGAACCTGTTACACTGGATCAAGGAAGGTTTCCTCTCACGTTTCCTTACAGGCTTTGGAGAAGATAAACATTGTCTGTTTGTAATTGCCCCTTTTGTTGGAAGAGGGAGAAATTATGGGCTCCGGAAGGTGTAGGGAGACTCGCTGGTGACCACGAGGCTGTCCTTGCTTGGATGAGGAGGGCAGGGTCTGATCTGTGGAGTGCCTGTGGAGCAAAATTCCCCGTCCACTTGGGCTCTTGGAGGTACCCGGTGCAATGGAAGGAGCCCCTTCTCTTTGGGAGGCAAAGGAGGGTGTTCTCTGGGGGGAGTCACAGGGCCCTGCTTGGAGGGGACCTTCTTCCCTTTCGTCTCCCGTAGTTTAGCGCATGTTTTCTTCAGGCATGAAAGAAGAGCCTGCAGAATTTTGGGGGTCTTTCTAGGGGCTTTTTGCAAGGCTGGTCCTGCATCTGGGATGCCCGCCTTCTTAGAAGATGGTTGGGACTGTCTTTTAGGTGATGTTGTGTCTGGTTTGGATGGTTTTGGGGGTGGGCTGGCAGTGGTTGAAAATCTGACCCTCTGGTTCCCAGGAGGAGACTCTTGGTCTCTGTTCCTCTGTTCCTGAGGTTGGGGTGATTTCTTGGGGCCCTTTCTGAGCTCCTCCCTCATTGGGAGGGGGTCCTTCTCTGCTCCAGGGCTTTCTGAGCTTTCCCTCCTCTTTCTTGGCTTGGAGGGATGCTCTGTGCTAGCCTGTACCTCAGACCCATCCGCACATTGTGCCAGTCCCCATTGTTCTGCGTCCTTCTTCTTGATCTTCAGGCGGTAACCCAGGCTCACGTGGGGCTCCCCTTTCCGCATGCTCAGACGGGGGTAAACATCGAGGGAAGGGTGGTGTCGTGACTGAGGGTGAGAAGAAAAGGGGATGCAGTGACCACAGTGCAGACAGACAGGGTATTCCACACAGGGTCTGTCTTGACCTTTGGCCATCTGCATCTGCAAGTCCCTCATCACCTTCTCCTTATCTAGGGACTTCAAAATGGTTTTAGGCAGGGAAGGGTGACAAGACTTGTCCTTAGCTGCAGTAGCTTGGGGGAGTTGCTGGCTGCCCCACTGTGGTGTGTCTTCCAGGGAGATGTTGGCCATGACAGCCAGAGCCTTATTTTCTCTGTCTTGAATATGGGCAGGGGCTGCCTTTGCCTTTCCCAGCAGAGTACAGGAAGGGAGAAGGGCAGCTTGGCCTGGTCTTGGACTGAGATGGGGGTAAGGCTGTCCTCCCCAGTGGGCTGGAAGGTCGGGGTGAAGGCAGTGCAACCTTCTCCTGGTGTACCTTCTGGGTGTCCCACTCAATCAATATCTGCTTCTTGTATAAGAGCAAACTCTTGCCTTCCTGGAAGTGGGAGGAACTGCCATGAGTGTCTGGTCCCAAAGAAAGATCATCTTGGGTCAATGTTGGCATGGAGTCAGACTGGAGTGGGGCTCCCCTGGATTGTCTCTTTGGCACTTTCTGACTCAGATCAGGATCAGTGTGGGGACAGGAGTGGGGCTTCTGTTGAATCTCCTGCAGACCCTTCTGAAGCTGTTGTGGCTGAAAATCTTGGGTGCCTGTCGGACCCAGAGTGCTGTTAACTTGCGTCTCGGTGCCAGAGGTCAACCGGGAAACCATTGTGTCTTTCTGCTGGGATACGGCCTGGAGGTTCCACTCAAGTACCCCTTGCTCCTTGGTGATTTCCATGAGGGGAGAGGAGCGAGGCTTGTGTTGGAAGTCCTTTGCGCCTTGGCCTGGTGTAGAAGCCTGAGTGATGCCAGTCTGTGTCTTGGTCTTTGGCCCAGATGCCTCATGCACTGGCATCACATCTCTCTCCTGATTTTGTTTTTGGATGTTGCACCTAAGCAAGACTTGCTCTTCAAGGGGGTTCCCTCTGGGCATGGGAGGGCAGCTTCTGCTGAAACTTTTGGGCCCTCGCAGTAGCCTGGTGCTGCC
>CAOLHI010009579.1:0-11695 GCA_948474755.1 Ctenosaura bakeri | reverse complement strand
CTGCCCGCCCGCGCGCGCGCTCGTGGCGCGCGCGCTCGTCGTCGCCCGCGCGCGCGGGGCACCCCGACACACACACACGTCAGGACTTCAAAGAAGGCATGGCTTCGTCACCGGAACAACCGGGCAGATGCCCTTGCCAGGGGACAGCTTTCTCAGGACGATGGGGTCCCATCGCTGCTATTGTCCAGCCGCCGCGCTCACCACCCCATTTGGCTCCTGCCCAATGTCAACTCGAAACAGTTGATGCTCCCTCCCACGGTTGAGAGGCAACCCTCCAAGAAGGGAAACACAGAAATTTCTGAGCAGGCCAGGAAGGGCTCTGACGAGTCTGGCCGCTTTAAAATAGAGCAAATTGAAGCTGTGTTCTCGATGAGGAGGCAGTTTAGATAGAGCCAGAGAAACCGGTTGGTGGCCCCAAGATGAAGCAAGATGTTAACCAGTGGGGTTGACAATTGCTTATCTTGTGCCAGGGTCAATGTTGACCCCTACGTACCCAAGGCTCCCATTCAGCAGCAACGGATTGAGGGTCTTGGAATTCATTTCACTGGTGAGGTGACCCAAGAGTTGAGCAAGGCGCTGCAGGCACGCCAACGATTCTATATAGCGAAGCTCAAGCCATTCGTTGGTACTTCGAAAGGTTGTGCACTCCTCAGGAAAGGATTGGGATGCCAAACTGCCCATCATCTTGATGGCCTTCAGAGGCACAGTGGGATCAAATGGTTCTACACCACACATGGTTATGACAGGGCGAAAAATGATGTTGCAAGAAGCCTTTTGTATTGACATCAGATTTGGAACCCGTTGTCCTGAACAACGAGTGGGTGAAAAATCTGATTCAGCATATAGGCCAATTAAGCAAAAACGGACAAAAGATGGACAAAAGACTGGGATGGGTACATCATGGAGTGGGAAGAAGGGCAGCTGGTCCTGTATAGGAATTTCTATGAGAACAAACACTCTCTTGCCGCTCACAACGGCCGGGTCCTGTACCCATTGTAAAAAGGATTTCCCCGGTGGTCTATCGTCCGTATTCCTAAGAAGAAAGGAAGACTGGCTTAAGTTCTTCCGCGTCCCCCAGTTAAAGAGTGGAAAGGTCAACCTGTCGAACCCGCCTCTGTGGTAATCCCCGAGTCGGGAGATCCAGGCGCCCGAAATCCAATGTAAGTCCAGTGAGTTATCAGACTTCCTTAAGTCACAAGGAAGTACCAGCCGCTAATTTGTCCGAGATGTTTGTCTCAGTTTACGAGGTAAATGATGTCTGAATGAGACAGAAAGGACTGGTGACTCCTCATTTTCTGTTTATAGCCCTGTACATATACATATATATATAGAGAGACTCACAGACTCCCATATCTTGGGTTCCCTACAGGGAGGAGGAATGGGACCGGTAACGTGGATTTCGGTTTTGTTTCCCTTCTTTAAACATGTCCTCCTCTCAAACCAATTAAGCAAAATACTACAAAAGATGGATAAAAGACTGGGATGGGTACATCATGCATGCCAGTGGGAAGAAGGGCAGCTGGTCCTGTATAGGAATTTCTATAAGAACAAACACTCTCTTGCCGCTCTATGGCTGGGTCCTGTACCCATTGTAAAAACGATTTCCCCCGTGCTCTATCAAGTCCGTATTCACATATAATAATTGCCACCCGGCAGGGAATGAAAAACCTTTCCTGTTCACCTGCCAAAACTTCACCCGCACTCCGACAGGTTCCTCTGGAAAAATGTCGTGCCCTGTCTATACACCTCCTCCGATAGCTTCCCTGGCATGTACTCCAACTGTAGACTGCAGTCCGCAAAGACATTGAGGTAGTCGCTTATTTGAACTCTCAACCTGTTGTCACCACTATGGTTCTAAATTTTACCATTTTAAACACCTCCAAGGTCATTCCTGCCTGCCAGCCGTATCTAAAACCAGCATGGAGCACTGGCAAGAGCGGTGGCTGTTGTTTTCCCACCCACACACTCGCCCTAAGGAGAGTGTCCTCACAATGCTTCGCTTAGAGTGAGTGTAGGAAAACGACAGCCACGGGTTTTTCCAGTGCTCCCATTGTGTCCATCCTAATTTCAGCGGAACAGGAACTGGAAGCGCAATAATTACAGCAATGGATTGCGAACAAAGGAAATTGGTGAGTCCTCCGCTGCTGGTTTAACCTAGCGCGAGGAATGGATTTGATCAACCCTAGCCCTTACACAAACCTAGCCCTAACCCTAGCCCTAACCCTAGCACTAAACCTAACCCTAACCCTAGCCCAAATCCTAGCCCGAACCCTAGCCCTAAACCTAAACCTAGCCCTAACGCTAGCCCTGTCTCTAACCCTATCCCTAACCCTAACTGTGACTGAAACCCGAGCCCTAAACCAAGCCCTAACCCTATCCCTAACCTGTCCCTAAACTGAGCTCTAACCCTAAACCTAAGCCTAATCCTAACCCTAGCGCGAACACTTACCCTAGATGTAAAACTAACCCTAACCCTAGACCCAACCCTAAAACAACAAACCATAACACAAACCCTACCACTAACCCTAGCCTGGCGCTAAGCCTATCCCTAAGCCTATCCCTAAACCAAGAGCTAACCTTAACCCTAACCACGGCCCTATCAGTAGCTCTAGCCATAACCGTGACCATAATCCAAGCCCCAAGAGTAGCCCTAACGCTAACCCTAACCCTAGACTTAGCCATAACCCTTCCCTAGCCCTAACACTAGCCGTAACCCTAACCCTAGCCCTATACCTAGACCTAACTCTACCCCTTACAGTAGCCCTAAAACTAATCCTAACCCTAACCCTAAGCCTAACCCTCGCCCTAGCCCTGGTCCTAACCCTAACCCTATACCTAGCTCTATACTTAGCCCTAAACCTAACCTTAACCCTGGCACTAAATCTATCCGTAGACCTAATCTTTTCTCTAAAAGGAAACCTATTAACTCTAACCGTGACCGAAACACTAGCCCTAAACCAAGCCCTAACACTATCCCTAAGCCAAACTGCAGCCCTCTGCCTAACCTGATCCCTAAGTCTTACCCTAACCCTAACCCTAGACTGAACCCTAGCTCAAACCATAGCCTTAACCCTAACCCTAATTCAACCCTAACCCTAACCCTAAGTGTAACCCTAACCCAGCACTACCCTTAACCCCAACCCTAGCCCTAACCCTAACCCAAGCCCTAACGATAGAGGAAACCCTAACCATTACCCAAGCTATAACGCTATCCCTAACCTTAACACTTGCCCTAAGTCTAGCCCTAAACTTAACCCTAGCCCTAACCCCAACCCTATAAATACTCCTAACCTAAACCTAATCAAAGGCGTAAACCTAGGTGGCCACGTACACCTCATCAGAGCCCAAACCCTAACCCTAACGCTAGTCCTGTCCCTAAGTGCAGCCCTAGCACTAATGGTAGCTCCAACCTAAGCCTTTACCCTAGCCCTGCCCCTATCCCTAACCCTAAACCATCCTTAAAAGTATCCCTAACCGTATCCCGAGATTAGCCCTGACCCTAGCCCTAACACCACCCCTAACCCTAACCGTAGCCCTAACCCTAGTATTAGTCCAAACCCTAACTATAAACCTAACCGTAGCCTATCCTAAGCGCTAACCCGAACCAGAACCTTACCCCTAACACTATCCTTTACATGAACACTAGCCCTTACCCAAGGCCTAACACCAACCCTAGCGCTACACTTAACACTAGCCCTAACCTGAAACTTAACCCTAGCACTAAATCTATCCCTAGAACTAATCCCAGCTCTAAGAGTAACCCTATCACTTACCTGCAACCGTGACAGAAACACTAGCCCTAAACCAAGCCCTACAGATCCCTAGCCCTAACTGCAGCCCTGTTGCCTAACCTAAGCCCTAACCTTAACCCTAACCCTAACCCTAACCCTAGCTCGAACATTAACCCTAGCTAAAACCATAGCCCTAACACTTACCCTAGCCGTAACCCTAACCCTAACCCTAGCCCTAACCCTAACCCAAGCTAACGATAGAGCAAACCCTAGCCATTAACCTGTTGATAACCCAGCTATAACGCTATCCCTCACCCTAACACTTGCCCTAACCCTAGCCCTAAACCTAACCCTAGCCCTAACCCCAACTCTATAAATACTCCAAACCCTAACCGAAAACTAATCAAGCAGAGTGAACCTAGGCCTCACCGTAGACCTAATCGCAGAACAAAACCTAACCCTAACCCTAGTCCTGCCCCTAAGTGCAACCCTAGCCCTACCCCTAGTAATAAGCCTAGCTCCAACCCTCGTCTTTACCCTAGCCCTGCCCCTATCGCTAACCCTAACCCATCCCTAACCCTATCCCTAATCCTAGCCGTAAAGCTAGTCCTGACCCTAGCCTCTAGACCACCCTTAACCCTCACCGTAGCCGAACCCTAACATTAGTCTTAACCCTAACCCTAACCCTAACCATAGCCCTATACCTAGCTCTAACACTAGCCCTAGTCCTAACCCTAGACCTAAGCCTAACTGTAATCCTAAACCTAACCCTAACCCGAATCCTAACCCTAGCCCTGACCCTAGCCCTAAAGCTAAGCCTAGCCCTAATCTTAGAGCTAACCCTAACTCTAACCCTAGCCCTAACAGTAGTCTTAACCCTAACCCTGACCCTAACCCTAGCCATAAATCCAGCCCTAGTCCTAATTCTAAATCTAAACCTAACCTTTCCCCCAAACAGTAGTCCTCACCCTAACCCTGAACCTAATCATAGCCCTAACCCTAGTTCAAACCCTAACGCTAGCCCTAACCGTAGCCCTAGCCCTAAACTTACACTTAGCGCTAGCCGTAACCCTAACCCTGACCCTATCTCCCTAGCCCTAGCCCTAACCCTAACCCTAGCCCTAACCCTGGCCCTAGACCTAGCCCTAACCCTAACCATAGAACTAGCTATCCTAGCACTAACCCTAGCCGTAACCCTAACCCTAGCACTAAACCTAACCATAGCCCTAACCAAGACCCCAGAACTAACCCTTACCTTAACCCTAGCCCTAGCCCTAACCCTAACCCTAGCTATCCTAGCACTAACCCTAGCCCTAGCGCTAACCCTAGCACTAACCCTAACCCTAGCACCTACCCTAACCTTAACCGTAACCCTGGTCCTCGTCCTACCGTAGCCCTAATACTGGCCCTAACCCTAACCCTTGCCCTCAACCTAGACCTAACCCTAAGCCTACCACTACCCTAGCCCTAACCTTAACTCGAACCCTAGCCCTAACCATAGACCTAACCCGAACACTAACCCTAAGCCTAAACCTAACCCTAAACCTAGCCTTAGCCGAAAACCTAGACATTAACAGAAACATTACCGTAGCCCACAACCTAACCCCACTGTAACGCTAACACTAACCCTAGCGCTAAACCGAACCTTAGCCCTAAACCTAGAGCTAACGCTAACCCTAAACCTAGAAACAAACCTAGCCCTAACCCTAGCCCTAACCCTAACCCTAAGCATAGCACTCACCCTAACACTAGCACCTACCCTAACCCTAACGGTAACACTAACCCTAGCCCTAACACTGGCCCTAACCCTAACCCTAAAACTAACGGTAACCCTAACCCTACCCTAGCCCTAACACTGGCCCTAACCCTATCCCATCCTAACCCTAACCCTAGCTCTATCCCTGACCCTAGACCTAACCCTAGCCCTAACCCTAACCCTAGCTATCCTAGCACTACCCTAGACCTAACCCTAGGCCTAACCGAAGCCCTAAACCTAACCCTAATCCTAACCCTAATCCTAGCCCTAATCCTAATCCTCTCCCGAACCCTAATCCGAACCCGAACCTGCACCCTAATCGTATCAACACGAACACTAGACCTAACCTAAACCCTAAACCTAGCACTAAACCTATCTTAACCCTAACCGTCATAGAAACACTAGTTCTCAACCCAAGCCCTAAGACTTATCCCTAACCTGAACTGCAGCACCCTGCCTAACCTGAACCCTAACCTTAACCCTAAACCTAGCCCGAGCATTAAACCTAGTTCCAACCATAGCCCTAACCCTAACCCTAGCCCTAGCCCTAACCCTAACCCTAAACCTAACCCTCACCCTAACCCTAGCCCTAACCCTTACCTAAGCTATCCTAGCCCTAACCCTAGCCCTAACGGTAGCGCTAGCCCTAAACCTAACCCTAGCCCTAACCCTAACCTGAGCCCAAACCTGACCCTAGACCTAATCCTAACCCTAACGCTAGCCCTAACCCTAACCATAGCTATCCTAGCCCTAACCCTAGCCTTAACTTTAGACCTAGCCCCAACCCTACCCAATACCCTAAACTTAACCGTAACACTGGCCATAACCCTAACCCTAGCCGTAACCATAGCCCTAGCCCTAACACTAGCCCTAACCTAAGCCTAGCCCTAACCCAAGCATGTACCTAACCCTAACCCAAACCTAATCCTCGTTCTTACCCTAGACCTAACACTGGCCCTAACCCTTGCCCTAACCCTAGACCTAACCCTCAGCCTACCCCTACCCTAACCCTAACCTTAACCCTAACCCTAGCCCTAACAATAGAAGGAACATGCACCTAACCCTAAGCCTGAAACTAACCCTAAACCTAACCCTAGCCTTAGCGGAAAACCTAGATGTTAACAGAAACATTACCATAGCCACAATCCTAACCCTAACCCTAACCCTAACCCTAACCCTAGCAAGGCCACCCTGACCCAGCGGTAACCCTAACCCTCGCACTTACCCTAGCCCAAACAATGGTCCTAACCCTAACCCTTGCCCTAACCCTAGCCCTAAACCTAAGACCACCCCTAGCCCTAGCTCTAACCTTAACCCTGACCCGAGCCATAGCCCTAACCCTAGACCTTAACAGAAACATTACTGTAGCTACAATCCTAACCCTAAACATAACCCTAACCTCATCCTAACCCTAACCCTAGTGCTAACCCTAACCCTAGCACCAACCCGAGCCCTAACCCTAGCCCTAAACCCTAACCCTAACCACAACCCCAGCCACAACCCTGACCCTACACACTAACCCTAAACTTATCCGTAGCCCTAGCACTAATGTTAGCACTAATCCTAGCCCTAACCCTAACCCTAAACCTAGAGCTAACACTAACCCTAAACCTAGAACCAACCCTAGCCCTAGCCCTAACCCTTACCCTGGTCCTAACCCTAACCCTAGCCTTAACCCTGACCCTAGACCTAACCCTGACCCTAACCCTAGCACCTACCCTAACCTTAACCATAACCCTAACTCTGGTTCTTACCCTAGCCCTAATACTGGCCCTAAACTAACCCTTGCCCTAAAAATAGACCTAACCAACTAACCCCTTCCCTAGCCCTAACCTTAACTCTAACCCTAGCCCTAACCATAGAGAGAACCCTAACACGAACCCGAAGCCTGAACCTAACCCTAGCCTTAGCCGAAAACCTAGACGTTGACAAAAACATTACCGTAGCCACAATCCTACCCCTAAGTGTAACCCTAACCCTAGGGCTAAACCGAACCCTAGCCCTAAACCTAGAGCTAACACTAACCCTAACCCTAGAACCAACCCTAGCCCTCATCCTAGCCCTAACCCTAACCCTAAGCATAGTACTAACCCTAACCCTAGCACCTACCCTAACCCTAACGGTAACCCTAACCCTAGCCTTTACACTAGCCCTGACACTGGCCCTAACCCTAACCCTAACTGTAACCCTAACCCTAGCCCTTACCCTAGCCCTAACACTGGCCCTAATCCTAACGCTTGCCTTAACCCTAGCCCTAAACCTAAGGCTACCCAAGCCCTAGCCCTAGCCCTAACCTTACCCCTAATCCTAGCCTTAGCCCAAACGCTAGACCTTAAGAGAAACATTACCACACACTCGTAAAATGAAAGTTTCTAAAGCTCCTGGCCCAGATGGCTATACTGCCCAATTTTACAAAACGTTTGAGGATGATATTGCACCTGTACTAACAAAAGCTTTTAATGAGATTAAAGTAAAAGGCATTCCTGAAACATGGGAAAAAGCAAATATTGTGCTGATTCCCAAGGAAGATAGAGACCTTACCTTACCGGAGAATTATAGACCTATCTCACTTCTTAACGTAGATTATAAGATCTTTACAATGGCACTTGCAGAGAGGTTTAAGAAAGTACTGAATGAGATAATACATCCAGACCAAAGCGGTTTCTTACCTAATCGACACATTAGACAAAACATCAGAATCTTGTTAAATGCAATAGAACATTATGATAAGAGAAAAGATAAACAACTAGCTGCGTTGTTTCTAGACGCTGAAAAAGCCTTTGATAACATCCGATGGCCTTTCATGGTGCTTACACTCCAGAAGATGGGTTGCGGAGACAACTTTATTTCGTGGATCCAGGCTATCTATAAGAAACAAACTGCAAAAATTATTGTGAATGGGGAATCGACTGAAGCCATCCATATTGAGAAAGGGACTAGACAAGGTTGCCCAATGTCACCTTTGTTGTTTATTGCTGTCCTTGAAACCTTAAATATAACCGTAAGAGACAATTCGATTATAAGAGGAATTAAAATAAAAGGACAGGAGTTTAAACTCCGAGCATTCGCGGATGATCTTGTCTTCTTTATTGAAGAGCCGATTTCAGGAATTAGTGAACTCATGAAGGATATACAAGCATTTGGTGAAGCCGCCGGTTTGAAAATCAATAAGACCAAAACCTATTTCTTGGTAAAGAATATGAATGATCGAGAGAAGGAAGAATTGGTACGCTTAACAGGATGTGAGATACAAAAGAAAATTAAATATTTAGGCATATGGATTACGGATAAAAACAAAGATTTATTTGAGAACAATTACAACAAAATTTGGAAAGAGATTACTTTGGATTTAAGAAGATGGACTAAATTGAAGTTATCATTTCTTGGCAGAATTGCTTCCATTAAAATGAATATATTACCTAAAATCAACTTTTTGTTTCAAAATCTACAGATTATGACTAGCGATAAAGTTTTCAAATCATGGAACAAAGAAATTTCTAATTATATTTGGGCAGGAAGAAAGCCAAAAGTAAGATGGAAATTGCTCTCTGAAAGACCTGAAAAAGGCGGCTTTGGGCTACCTGATATTAGATTATATTATTATGCAAACACTATGGTCTGGCTCCGAGATTGGATACTGTTAGAAGATAATAGGCTATTAGCACTAGAAGGTGCTAATATGCGCTTCGGTTTTCATGTTTACCTTTGGTATAACAAAGATAAGATTGATCCGGATTTTAGTAACCATTTTGTGAGGAAGGCCTTAATTAGAGTTTGGAAAATAATAAAGAAAACTACCTATTTTAAAATTCCGTTGTGGGTATCGCCCCAAGAAGCCTTTTTTGGACACTGGGCTGAAAAACCTAAAGGTGAATGGCTTAGATATAAAGATTTATTGTCGATTAAAACCCCGGATGAGATTAGATTGAAGACGCGTGATGAGCTGCACAATGATGGCATCCCACTGAATTGGTTCTCATATCTTCAGATAAAAGAAAGATTTAAAATGGACTATAAACTGGAAGGGTTTGCGTCTCAAAAGACATATAATGAGATCGAAAAAATACTTTTTGTAAAAACCAAACAGAAAGCGTCTTTATTTTATACTTATTTAAATTCAAAAAAACTGGAGGATGAGGAGGTTAAAGAAGTGATGATTAAATGGGCCCAAAACCTACAACGTAATATTTCGTTAGATGAATGGGAGGCATCATGGAAAAACACCATGCAGTTTACTACCTTGCAAGAAATTAAAGAAAATTACTTTAAAATGATGTACAAGATTTATCTGACACCTGATAAAATTAATCGAATGTATCAGACAGGAAACAATAAGTGTTGGAAATGTACTGAAAATATTGGTAGTTTTTTCCATATGTGGTGGTCGTGCCCATATACAAAGAAATTCTGGATTAAAATACATCAAGCTATGGAAGAAATATACAAAATATCATTTCCTATGGATCCGGCTTTTTTCCTCTTAAATATGACAAATATTTTTAATGCAAAATTCCAAGCTAAAAACAAAAGGACTTTGTTATTTTTGGTTACAGCGGCAAGAATTGTTTTCGCAAGGTTATGGAAAATGCCGGACATTCCTGATTTACAGTTATGGTTTCAAAAATTATTTGATTATAAACAACTCGATCTACTCTCAGCTAGATTAAAGGGGAAACAAGAAAAGTTAATTGAACAGGACTGGAAACTAATTACAAAGTATGTGACTTCAAAAGGATGTACTATGTAAGATCTTTTTATCATTATTTTCTTTTTGTATTGAACCTCTATTTTACGAGTATATGGTTATATATTGTATTGTATTGGTTGTATTGGTTATAGGTGGGTGGTGAACATAAGATGCCATATATAATTGTACACAAAAAATGACACAAAGACGGAATTGAGCTTAAAAAAAATGTTCATTTATTTATGTAAATTATTTTCAATATATCTTTATAGACCAGAAATACATGTTAATGCATCACAAAGAATTGGGGAGCTTTAGATAGTTGAGATTAGCTGTTTTAGGAACTCTTAAGGGAGGCAAGGAAGTTACGGTTTTGTACACTTAGGCTTAAAGGAAATAATACATTTCCTTTCTGTTTATTGTATGTTATCAAATATTTAGGATGTTCAATACCGATATGACAATGTATATAAGTGGTTTTTCTTTTCACGTGTATAATATGGATACTTGTGTTCGATTTTATAGTATTTGTTTTATGTTTTTAAAAAAATATAATTAAAAAAAAAAAAAGAGAAACATTACCGTAGCCACAATCCTAACCATAACTCAAACCCTAACCTCATCCTAACCCTAACCGCAGCGCTAAACCTAAACCTAGCCCTAAAACTAGAACTAACGCTAACCGTAACCCTAGAACCAACCCTAGCCGTAACCCTAGCCCTAACCCTAACCCTAACCCTAACCCTAATCCTAACCCTAACCCTAACCCTGGCCATAACCTTAACCCTAACCCGAGCCATAGCCCAAACCCTAGACCTTAACAGAAACATTACTGTAGGTACAACCCTAACCCTAACCCTAACCCTAGTGCTAAACCTAACCCTAGCCCTAAACATAGAGCTAACGCTAACCCTAACCCTGGAACGAACCCTAGCCCTAACGCTAGCCAAAACCCTAACCCTAACCACAACCACAACCCTGACCCTAACACGAAGCCCAAACTTATCCCTAGCCCTAGCCCTAATGCTAGCCCTAACCGTAATCCTAGCCGTAACTGTACAACTAACCCTAGCCCTAACCCTAGCGCTAAGCATAGCCCTAACCGTAACACTAACCCTAACTCTAACCTAAACCTAATCAAAGGTGTAAACCTAGTTCTCAAGTAGGCCTAATCAGAGCTCACCCTAGTCCTACCCCTAAGAGCACCCCTAGCACTAACCCTAGCAATAACCCTAGCCCCAACCCTAGCCCTTAATCTTAACCAATCCCTAATCCTAACCCGAACCCGAACCTTACCCCTAACCTTATCCATAACACGAACACTAGCCCTAACCCAAGGCCTAACACGAACCCTAGCCCTACACTAAACACTAGCCCTAACCCGAAACCTAACCCTAGCACTAAATCTATCCCGAGAACTAATCCCAGCTCTAACAGTAACCCTATCTCTCACCCTAACCGTGACAGAAAAACTAGCCCTAAAACCAAGCCTCAGTAACCCTAGCCCTAACTGCCGCCCTG
>CAOLHI010009517.1:0-13173 GCA_948474755.1 Ctenosaura bakeri | reverse complement strand
AGAGAGGGATTCAAAACTTCAAAAGTCTCTTTGGCATCAGTTGGGAAATAGAGGTAGGATCTGGTGTCATTGGCATAGTGGGGAGACCAAGCCCAAAAAGTACAGGTACTGAGGTCTGGGGAGCCCCATAAACTAATAGCCAAGAAGGATGTTCTCTCTCCCTCTCTCTCATTCTCTCTCCTGGGACAGAGCCTGGCAACTCTCGGGGTGCTCAATGGGAAGGAGGGTGGGGACGGGAGAGGAGTGTTGAAACCCCCTCAGCCTCCAGGTCAGGGGCCCACTGGACAGACAGACACAATTGGCATGGGGGAAAAAATGGCCAGTGGAGAAAACTCTGTTCCTGTCTGTGTGTGTGTCTCTATGTGTGTACATGTGTGCCTGCTTTCCCACAGCAGACAGTCCTTTCATGTGGTTCCAGCTCACCTCACCAGAACTGCGGGGGGGGTATCTCATTGTGCTTTTGCCACAGAAAGAGAGAGAGAGAGAACGCCCTGGGGCTGAGACCCCAAGCAGCCCTGAGTGGTGGTGGTGGGGAGAAGGCTCAAGACCTCCAGGCAACATCCAGGCCTCATCTGTCAAAGGCTGACCTCGTTTTCCTCCTCCCCCTCCACCATCCCCAACAAGCCCTGAGTTCTCCTGGCCCCTTGGGGAGTCATCCAGGCAGATCAAACCCATTTACAGCCTGAATCAATTCCAGCAGTGAATTAGCAGGGGAGGGGAAGAGGAACACTAATGAAATGCAGGGGGGAGCCTGGTGGAAGGAGCCAGCCCCCCTCCCAACACCACTCTCCATTCACAGAGGCTCACGCTTGCCCCCTTTGTGACACAATGGGAGGAGGTAGAGGCAGCCCCCCCCCGCAGGACCATCTCAAGCCCAAATGGTGGAAGATCAGGGCAGTGGGGTGCATGCCCATGCAAACAGATGGGTTTACATTAAGAGAGAGGGGGCAGAGGGAGAAGAAGGGGGAGAAGGCAAGATGACAACAATTTTTCCCCCTTTGGAGCTCCCAGTTGGAGCCGTAGGGAAAAGAAGCAAGCTGGGAAGATACATCACAGCCTGTCTCCTCCCTGAGCCTGCATGGCCACCACTGGAAATGGAGTGCCAGACAGTCCTGCGGGGGAGGGGCAGATGGGGCCCAGGAAGACCCAAAGCTCCCTCCCCAGAAGAGCCAGCTCCCTCTCCATCCCCACAACTGCAAGAGAGGAGGGAGGGGGAGGCATCCTGGGTTGCTGGGGCGGGGTGCTGTGGGTGGGCGTCCCATTCGAGCTGGGGAGAGAGACAGCCACACCCCAAAACACAGAAGACACAAGAGGGGGGCTTACAGCTAATTCCAAACTCTGGAGCTCTGGCCGCACTTGTTGAGGATGATCAGCATGACAGAGAGAAAGAGGGAGGCACAGGCTGCCAGGACCACTGAGCCACCGAGACCGGGGAGAAGGATCAGGAGAGGCAAAACGGAAGGACGAGGAAGCCCCTAGCCCACCTAGTCCTACTCTGACATGCCCCTGGGCACTCTTTCCCTCCTTCCTTCCCACCCTGCTCCACTGCCACTCTCTGGGAGTTTCCGGCCTCTAAAGCAGAACAGCACCCAGTAGGCACAAATGGGCTCTCAGGAAAGGCAGCACAGGTATAGCCTCCCCCCACCCCCACTTCTGGCTTCATCAGTCACCCTCCTGCCTCCTAGCCCACCGCCTGACGGCAAAGCCTCTCACCCCGACCATGTGCTCCTCCGGAGTCTCCACAGGGCCACGATCCGTGCTGTCCCTCGTCCCCGGTGCCTGAGTGCAAAGGAGCAGAAAGGGTCTCCAGACACTCCCCTTACCCACACAGGGCCAGATTCCAAGCAAGGGGGCTTCCTTTTGCCCACGCCCACCCCTGGAATCTCTGGCACGTCTGACAGGTAGCGCGTTTCCTCACAGCTCCTGTGCTTGGAAGACTTTTTCTCAGAGAAAATCTGTTCAGAAATGAGAAAAGACAGTACAGCTGACCAGGAGTGCACTAGGCCTGACCCCTACTCCCTGCCTGTCCCAAAGCTCCCTCAGCCCCCCATGCAACCCAGTCCCCCCCACTGCCCCCTGCTGCAAAGCAAACTGCACTGGCCGACAGCTAGAAGAGGGTCATCACAGCGACGGGAAGCGGGGGGGTTGATGTCCTTTGTGGGGGTGACATCTGGCTTTCAGAGCACAGTTGCACTCTCTCACTCCCACAAGCAGACATGATCTGGAGTGCAATGCACCCACCCAGCCCTGTCCTGCATGGGCTGCAAAACTCCCTGGCTGAGAGAATTCTCAGCAAAGGGATCCTGTCATGCTTGGGGTCCTCCTGGCTCATTTGCCTCCAGTTCCCAAGATGGCAGCACCCCTTCCAGGACTTACCCTTCGGCGGGAGCAACAGTTAGCCAACAGCAGGGGAGGAAAAGAGAGAGCAAGTGAGTGTGTGTGTGTGTGTGTGAGGAGAGAGAGAGAGAGGACCCACTCTGCCAGTCAGTGCCTCACTAATGATACCATCAACTGTCTGCCCCCCACCCTCTCTAGGAGACTGAATTCAGGCCCCAGAAAGACCTGAACCATTGGGGCCAATGAGAAACAGCATGCGCCACAGCCACGGCTACTTCAAACTTTTGGGCAGGTTGCCATATTCTGCAATTGCCCCCAGCAGATCCTTGTACTCGAAGCCCCAATGCCATCTTTGAGGAGGCAAGCAAGGGAGTGTGATCAGCTGACCTGCTAGCACTCTTGCTCACCCCTGTACCCCCCTATGGATGGTTCTTGGTCCCTTTCCCACTCCCAGTTTTCTGAACCCCAAGAGGCTTCCAGAAGGAAGGGGCTACCAAGCACTGTCCAGCCCCCCGCCCCACTATCCTTCAGGCAGGTAACTCCTCCATGCAGTCACCAAGGCTGCCAGCCAGCCAGCCAGCCAGAGATGGAAACCAGCTGTAGGGCCAACCCCTCCTGTCTCTCGCCCACCACTGTATTTTCTCAGCTTTTAGGGACCTCTCTTGAGGCAAGCTGGCCCCCAAGGACCACCGTTTACCATGGATGGGCTCTTCAGGGTGCAAATTCTCATCCAGCGGTGCTCCATGAAGTGCTGGTAGGAAGTGCGAGTGTCCTGCCACCCCAGGGGGTTGTGTACCAGCAGGGTGTAGTTGCCGTTGGCCAGGTGGGTGGGCTTGTCCAGGTAGAGGCAGCTGTGGAGTACGGTGGAGTTGTACGGCCTCTCCAGGAAGAGGTGGGTGCGGGTGTAGGGGGTCTCTTGCAGTTGGGTGCCCTCAAAGAGCCAGTGGATGACAGGGGCTGGGATTTACTGAGAACGGGATGCACTGCTTGTGGTACTTCACAGCCTCACCCAGGTCACGAATCACCGCGAGAACTGCCAAGGCAAAGGGGAGACGTTGCAGCAGGTGAGGCTGTGCTCTGGGGCTGAGAACCCGCCCCATGGTGACTACGCTGAAGCACCACCTTCGCCCCGCCCTCGGTCCACCTCCTTTGCCCAGAGGGGGATGGAGAGGGCGTGCTGGAAAGTCAGGCCTCCGGGAAACACTGAGGCGAATCAGCTCCGTTTCTAGGGGGCATTTCTAACTTTTGCACAGGGCCTGGGATGCTGAGGAGGCTCCCGAGGAATAACTGGGGCAAACGCCGGGCTAAATTAAGACCTCCAGCCTCCCTCCCTGAGCCCTGCAGCGCCCACCCCCCCTTCTCCAGCCGAGGGAGGGGACCCCAGGAGGGCGCCTCCTCCTCCTCCCTCTCCCCTCCCTCTCCCCTACAGGAAAAAGGAATAAATAAATAGAGAGCCCGTGACCCTGGCCTCCCCCGTCCGCTCCGTCCGCCGGCCGGCCCTGCGAGAGAAAGCGGGCGCCTCACACGCGAACAGGAGTCCCAGGCGCCCCGCCCTCCCAACGGCCTTCAACCGCCAGGGGGCTCCGTGCTGCCGGAACTTTTTTCTCCCCGCCTGGCGGCCACGTGACCTCGCTTCGGCTCTCCCCGACTGAGGCGCCGGAGGGAGGAGGCAGGTCTCCTTTTTCCTTGCGACTCCGCCCCCTCCTCGTCGCCTCTTTGGCGGAGGCGTCAAGGAACAGGCAGTTCGTCCCCTCCGCCGGTTAGAGTGTTTGCTGTGGTCTCCTGTGGCGAGGGGACCGAGGGGAGGGGTCGGGTGGGGAAGAGGAGCGAGTGGCCCACTTCCCTCTGCGCACCTCCGGGAGGCGGTCCTTCTGAGGCCTCCAAGCGGGAGGAGAGGTGAGGAGGTGGCCGGTACCCCAAATGCGCTCCTGGGGGAGGAAGGGGGACCACTGAGGCAGGAGGCCCCCAAAAGGCCCTGGGGATCCCCCTTTCCCCTCTCCGCCGCTCTCGGGGGTCTCGCAGGGCCGAGAGATGTGGGGGGGCTCGGAGGGAAGACCAGAGGGGGCGGGGGGGCGATGATGGGGATGGCACTGCACCGGGGTGGCGGCGGAAGAGGCGGCCTCTGCGTCGGAAATGCTGGGATTATGGCGGGGAGAGGGGCTCAGGGAGGGGAGGGGCGGTGGAGCCCCCATTTGGTTCCATGCCTGGGGGGCTGGAGGGTCTTCTTTTGGGGGCAGCCTGGGTGGGGTGGGGGTGAGGAGGATCGCGGGGTAAGCCCCCTCCTCCGGGGCTTCTCCTCCTCCTCTCCCCTCGGGGAGGGGTCTCCGCGGGACCCAGAGACTATTATTGGGGAGGGGGCTCGAAGGGATGGACAGCGTTGGGGGAGGGCTTTCTGGGGGGCTACTACGGGATGCCAGAAGCCCCCTATCCACGGATGGCAGAGATGGGGGAGGCTGAGAAGAGATGGCAGAAGAGATGCTCTCTGCCTCCGAGGAGAGGGGGATGCTGGGATTTGGGGTGGGGACAAGACTCCCAGACTCTGCAGCTCTGAGAGAGGGAGGGCGGAGGGAAGAGAAGGAAGGGGCCACCATGGGGAGGAGGGCACTCCAGTCTTGAGGGGAGGGCAAGCCTGAGGCAGGGGGAGGGGAAGGGGACTCAAGGCAGGGATCCCTCCCTTAAAAGGCTGCCTTGCTTTGTATGCTTGATCTCAGCAAGGGTGGCAGAGGGGCAGAGCCTCCCGGCTATTTGGGAGGGGCAGGAAGGCAGGGCAGGCAGGCCGGGAGAGCTGGAAGGACCTTATTCCCCCTTGTGCTTTCTTCTCCAGGGACACCCCAGATGATCTGGGCTGGGCTGCGGTTTAAGAGGGAGCCTTCCTATTTACGAGACTTTATAAGTAAGAACACAATACGGAGAGAGGAGGGGGGCTGTCTGCCAGGGTCCTGGGGAAGAGGGAGGGAGGGTCATGAAGGCAGGGAAGAGCTGGCCGAGAGAGGAGCCCACGGACAGGCAAAATCCGAAGGCGGCCTCTGGAAGAGTATAGGGAGCAGCGCAGAGCTCCCCTTGTTGGGATAAACCCTCTGGGCAGAATGGAGGAGAGATTCCGGGAGGCCCAGCAGTTCCTTTATTTCCTTCACAGGACCTACATATCAGCATGGAGGCGCTTTCCAGGTGCACAGATTTCTACAGTCTGCCACGGACCACCAAAAGTAAATTAAGTTAACCCCTGAACTTCTCCTAGAAGACCAACTCAGTTGAGGCTCATGCTTCATTCACATTATGGGATCTCACTCCTGGCAAGAGATGCTGCAGAGAATGGTCAGTAAGGGGCAGGTGCAGGAAGAGGAACAGCACCCTGGAAGTGGATGGCAGCTACAGTCTGCCAACCTGATAGAGCCTGTTAAGAAGAGGGTCTCTCGGGGGTCCTCAGTTGTACAGGTCACCCTAGGTTGAAGGCAACCTACAGAGCACCCAGCAGCAAGAGAAAGTTCTTCTAAGTTTGGGGATCCTTCAGTTGCTAAAGTGGTCATTTATTTCTGGTCAAAGTGGTTCTGCCTGGCATCCTCTTCCAAGGTCCTGCCAGGGGGTCTGATGAAGATCTGGAGACGGAGAGAGAGAGAGGGAGTGAGACCCACCTCAGCTTTCTCTTTCCCACCAAGGAAGTTAAAAGGACACCCACCCACCTTCTTCTTCTGGAAAAGGGAACAGAGTTTGGGGCTTTTGCACTTTTCCCATATTAACACTTCCTCTCTCTCAGAAAGCTGAGGTCGCAGTCTCAGCCTCCCTCTCTCTCTCCATTCTGCAGATCTTCCATCGGCATCCCTGGCAGGACCTTGGAAGAGGATCCCAGGCAGAACCACTTTGACCAGAGAAATAAATAACCACTTGGCCCCCAAGCTGAAGGATCCCAACAGAAGAACTTTCTCTTGCTGCTCGGTGCTGTCTGGTTGCCTTCAACCTAGGGTGACCCTACAACTCAGAGACCCCCAGAGACCCTCTTCTTAACAGGCTCTATCAGGTCTAGCAAGCTCAGCCTTTGGGCTCCCATCCACTTCCAGGGTGCTCTTCCTCTTTTCCTGCCGCCTCCCCCTTTACTGACCATTCTCAGCATCTCTTCCACGGAGTCATCCCATAATGTGAATGAAGCATGAGAGCCTCAACTGAGTTATTTGGTCTTCTAGGAGAAGTTCGGGGTTAACTTAATTTTCTTTTTGGTGGTCCGTGGCAGACTGTAGAAATCTGTGCACCTGGAAAGCGCCTCCATACTGATGTTGGGCTGTTGTGAAGGAAATAAAGGAACTGCTGGGCCTCCCGGAATCTCTGCCTCCATTCTGCCCAGAGGGTTTATCCCAACAAGGGGAGCTCTGCGCTGCTCCCTCCCCTCTTCCAGAGGCCGCCTTCCGGATTTTGCCTCCGTGGGCTCCTTCCCTTCTCTCGGCCAACTCTTCCCTGCCTTCAGAGCATCCCGGACTGACCCTTCCCTCCCTCTTCCCAGGACCCTGGCAGAACAGCCCCCTCCCTCTCTCCCGTATTGTGTTCTTACTTTATAAAGTCTCGTAAGGAAGGCTCCTCTCCTTAAACCGCAGCCCAGCCATATCTGGGTGTCCCTGGAGAACAGAAAGCACAAGGGGAATAAGGTCCCTTCCTAGCTCTCCCCGCCTGCCTGCCTGCCTTCCTTGCCCCCTCCAAATACACCAGGAAGGCTCTCCCCTCTGCCCCACCCTTGCTGAGATGAAGACAGGGGCATCCTCAAAGCAAGGCAGCCTTTCAGGGGAGGGAGTCCTTGCCTTGAGTCCCCTGTCCCTCCCCCCTGCCTCAGGCTTGCCCTCCCCCCTCAGTGTTGCCAGTGCTCCCTCCCCATGGTGGCCCCTTTCCTTCTCTTCCCTCCGCCCTCCCTCTTCTCAGGACTGCAGAGTCTGGGGAGGTCTTCTCCCCACCCCCAAATCCCAGCATCCCCCTCTCCTCGGAGGCAGAGAGCATCTCTTCTGCCATCTCTTCTTCAGCCTCCCCCCATCTCTGCCATCCGTGGATAGGGGGCTTCTGGCATCCCGTAGTAGCCCCCCAGAAAGCCCTCCCCCAACGCTGTCCATCCCCTCGAGCCCCCTCCCCAATAATAGTCTCTGGGTCCCGCGGAGACCCCTCCCAAGAGGGGAGAGGAGGAGGAGAGGCCCCGGAGGAGGGGGCTTACCGCGATCCTCCTCACCCCCACCCACCCAGGCTGCCCCCAAACAAAGACCCTCCAGCCCCCCCAGGCATGAGACCAAATGGGGGCTCCACCGCCCCCTCCCCTCCCTGAGCCCCTCTCCCCCGCCATAATCCCAGCATTTCCGACGCAGAGGCCGCCTCTTCCGCCGCCACCCCGGGTTAAATGGCATCCCATAATCGCCCCCAAGAAAGCGCCCCCTCTGGTCTTCCCTCCGAGCCCCCCCCCACATCTCTCGGCCCTGCAGAGACCCCCGAGAGCGGCGGAGAGGGGAAAGGGGATCCCCAGGGCCTTTTGGGGGCCTCCTGGCTCCCCCCTCGTGGTCCCCCTCCTCCCCCAGGAGCGCATTTGGGGTCCCGGCCACCTCCTCACCTCTCCTCCCGCTTGGAGGCCTCAAGAGGACCGCCTCCGGAGGTGCGCAGAGGGAAGTGGGCCACTCGCTCCTCTTCCCCACCCGACCCCTCCCCTCGGTCCCCTCGCCACAGGAGACCACAGCAAACACTCTAACCGGCGGAGGGGGACGAACTGCCCTGTTCCTTGACGCCTCCGCCAAAGAGGCGACGGAGGGGGCGGAGTCGCAAGGAAAAAGAGTCCTCCTCCTCCCTCCGGCGCCTCAGTCGGGGAGAGCCGAAGCGAGGTCACGTGGCCGCCAGGCGGGGGAGAAAAAAGTTTGGTGGTGCGGAGCCCCCTGGCGGTTGAAGGCCGTTGGGAGGGCGGGGCGCCTGGGACTCCTGTTCGCGTGTGAGGCGCCCGCTTTCTCGCAAGGGCCGGCCGGCGGACGGACGGACGGGGGAGGCTGCAGGTAGCGGGCTCTCTATTTATTTATTCCTTTTTCCTGTCAGGGGAGAGGGAGGGGAGAGGGAGGAGGAGGAGGCGCCCTCCTGGGGTCCCCTTCCCTCGGCCGGAGAAGGGGGGGTGGGCGCTGCAGGGCTCAGGGAGGGAGGCTGGAGGTCTTAATTCAGCCCGAGGCGTTTTGCCCCCGTTATTCCTTCTTTCGGGAGCCTTCCTCAGCATCCCAGGCCCTGTGTGCAAAAGTTAGAAATGCCCCCTAGAAACGGGGCTCGTCGCCCTCAGTGTTTCCCCGGAGGCCTGACTTTCCAGCACGCCCTCTTCCATCCCCCTCTGGGCAAAGGAGGTGGACCGAGGGCGGGGCGAAGGTGGTGCTTCAGGCGTCATGGCCCATGGCGGGTTTCTCAGCCCCAGAGCACAGCCTCACCTGCTGCAACGTCTCCCCTTTGCCTTGGCAGTTCTCGCGGTGATTCGTGACCTGGGTGAGGCTGTGAAGTACCACAAGCAGTGCATCCCGTTCTCAGTAAATCCCAGCCCTGTCATCCACTGGCTCTTTGAGGGCACCCAACTGCAAGAGACCCCCTGACACCCGCACCCACCTCTTCCTGGAGAGGCCGTACTCCACCGTACTCCACAGCTGCCTCTACCTGGACAAGCCCACCCACCTGGCCAACGGCAACTACACCCTGCTGGTACACAACCCCCTGGGTGGTACCTCCACTCCCACTCAGCAAACTCCACTGGGAGACCGCCTTGCACGGGTCTCTGGGACCCCAGAAGAGCTCATCCATGGTAAACGGTGGTCCTTGGGGGCCAGCTTGCCTCAAGAGAGGTCCCTAAAAGCTGAGAAAATACAGTGGTGGGCGAGAGACAGGAGGGGTTGGCCCTACAGCTGGTTTCCATCTCTGGCTGGCTGGCTGGCTGGCAGCCTTGGTGACTGCATGGAGGAGTTACCTGCCTGAAGGATAGTGGGGCGGGGGGCTGGACAGTGCTTGGTAGCCCCTTTCCTTCTGGAAGCCTCTTGGGGTTCAGAAACTGGGAGTGGGAAAGGGACCAAGAACCATCCATAGGGGGGTACAGGGGTGAGCAAGAGTGCTAGCAGGTCAGCTGATCACACTCCCTTGCTTGCCTCCTCAAAGATGGCATTGGGGCTTCGAGTACAAGGATCTGCTGGGGGCAATTGCAGAATATGGCAAACCTGCCCAAAAGTTTGAAGTAGCCGTGGCTGTGGCGCATGCTGTTTTCATTGGCCCCAATGGTTGAGGTCTTTCTGGGGCCTGAATTCAGTCTCCTAGAGAGGGTGGGGGGCAGACAGTGTGCGTGGTATGATTAGTGAGGCACTGACTGGCAGAGTGGGTCCTCTCTCTCTCTCTCTCTCTCACACACACACACACACACTCACTTGCTCTCTCTTTTTCCTCCTCCCCTGCTGTTAGGGTTGCTCCCGCCGAAGGGTAAGTCCTTGGAAAGAGGGTGCTGCCATCTTGGGAACTGGGAGACGGGGGAGAATAGAGCCAGGAGGACCCCAAGCATGACAGGATCCCTTTGCTGAGAATTCTCAGCCAGAGAGGATTTTGCAGCCCATGCAGGACAGGGCTGGGTGGGTGCATTGCACTCCAGATCATGTCTGCTTGTGGGAGTGAGAGAGTGCAACTGTGCTCTGAAAGCCAGATGTCACCCCCACAAAGGACATGGACCCCCCCCGCTTCCCGTCGCTGTGATGACCCTCTTCTAGCTGTCGGCCAGTGCAGTTTGCTTTGCAGCAGGGGGCAGTGGGGGGACTGGGTTGCATGGGGGGCTGAGGGAGCTTTGGGACAGGCAGGGAGTAGGGGTCAGGCCTAGTGCACTCCTGGTCAGCTGTTCTGTCTTTCATTCCTGAAGATATTTTCTCTGAGAAAAGTCTTCCAAGCACAGGCCGGAGCTGTGAGGAAACGCGCTACCTGTCAGACGTGCCAGAGATTCCAGGGGTGGGCGTGGGCAAAAGGAAGCCCCCTTGCTTGGAATCTGGCCCTGTGTGGGTAAGGGGAGTGTCTGAGAGACCCTTTCTGTCCTTCGGACTCAGGCACCGGGGACGAGAACAGCACGGATCGTGGCCCTGTGGAGCATCCGGAGGAGCACATGGTCGGGGTGAGAGGCTTTGCCGTCAGGCGGTGGGCTAGGAGGCAGGAGGGTGACTGATGAAGCCAGAAGTGGGGGGTGGGGGGAGGCTATACCTGTGTCTGCCTTTCCTGAGAGCCCATTTGTGCCTACTGGGTGCTGTTCTGCTTTAGAGGCCGGAAACTCCCAGAGAGTGGCAGTGGAGCAGGGTGGGAAGGAAGGAGGGGAAAGAGTGCCCAGGGGCATGTACAGAGTGGCTCCAGGTGGGCTAGGGGCTTGCCTCGTCCTTCCGTTTTCCCTTCTCCTACTCTTTCCCCCGGTCTCGGTGGCAGTGGTCCTGGCAGCCTGTGCCTGCCTCTTTCTCTCTGTCATGCTGATCATCCTCAACAAGTGCGGCCAGAGCTCCAAGTTTGGAATTCTAGCTGTAAGCCCCCCTCTTGTGTCTTCTGTGTTTTGGGTGGCTGTCTCTCTCCCCAGGGCTCGAAATCAGACACCCACCCCACAGCACCCCACCCAGCAACCAGGATGCCTCCCCCTCCTCCTCTCTTGCAGTTGTGGGGATGGAGAGGGAGCTGGCTCTTCTGGGAGGGAGCTTTGGGTCTTCCTGGGCCCCATCTGCCCCTCCCCGCAGGACTGTCTGGCACTCCATTTCCAGTGGTGGCCATGCAGGCTCAGGGAGGAGACAGGCTGTGATGTATTTCCCCCCAGCTTGCTTCTTTTCCCTACGGCTCCAACTGGGAGCTCCAAAGGGGGAAAAATTGTTGTCATCTTGCCTTCTCCCCCTTCTTTCCCCCTCTGCCCCCCTCTCTCTTTCTTCAACGTAAACCCATCTGTTTGCATGGGCATGCACCCCGCTGCCCTGATCTTCCACCATTTGGGCTTGAAGATGGTCCTGCGGGGGGGGCTGCCTCTACCTCCTCCCATTGTGTCACAAAGGGGGCAAACCTTGGGAGCTCTGTGAATGGAGAGTGGTGTTGGGAGGGGGGCTGGCTCCTTCCACAGGCTCCCCCCCCTGCATTTCATTAGTGTTCCTCTTCCCCTCCCTGCTAATTCACTGCTGGAATTGATTCAGGCTGTAAATGGGTTTGATCTGCCTGGATGACCCCCAAGGGGCCAGGAGAACTCAGGGCTTGTTGGGGATGGTGGAGGGGGAGGAGGAAAACGAGGTCAGCCTTTGACAGATGAGGCCTGGATGTTTCCTGGAGGTTCTAGCCCTCTCCCCACCACCACCACTCAGGGCTGCTTTGGGGTCTCAGCCCCAGGGCGTTCTCTCTCTCTCTTTCTGTGGCAAAAGCACAATGAGATACCCCCCCCGCAGTTCTGGTGAGGTGAGCTGGAACCACATGAAAGGACTTTTTTTTTTTTTTTTCTTTTTTTAAAAATTTAAAAAGGGGGGGGGGTTTTTTTTTTTTTCCCCCCCCCCTTTTTTTTTGGTTTTTTTTTGGGGGGGTTTTTTGGGGGGAAAATTTTAAAACCCCCCCCCCCCCCCCCCCTTTTTTTTTCCCCCCCCTTTTTTTCGGGTTTGGGGGGGGGGGGCCCCCCCCTTTTTTTTGGGGGGGGGGGTTTTTTTTTAATTTAAAAAATTTTTAAAGGGGCCATAAAAAAAAAAAAAATTTCCCTTTTCCCCCCGGGGCCCCGGGGGTTTTTAAAATTTTTTTTTTCCCCCCCCCCCCCCTTTTTCCTTTTTTTAAAAAACCCCTTTTTTTCCTTTTTCCCCCCGGGTTTTTTTTTTTTGGGGGGGGGTTTTTTTTTCCCCCCCTTTGGCCCGGGGGTTTTTTTTTTTTTTAAAAAAAAGGGGGGGGGGGGTTCCCCCCCAAAAAAACCCCCCTCCCCCCGGGAATTTTTTTAAAAATTTTTTGGGGGGCCCCCCCAAAAAAAATTTTTTAAAAAGGGGGGGGGGGGGGAAAAAAAACCCCCCCGGGGGCCCCCAACCCCCTCGGGCGGCGGGGGGGCCCCCGGGGGCCCTTTTTCCCTTTTTAAAAAAACCAAAACCCCCCCCGGCGGGGGGGAAAACCAAAAACCCAAAAATTTTTCCCCCCGGAAAGGAAAAAAAACCCCAAAAAAAAAAAAAATTTTTTTAACCCATTTTTTCCCCTTTTTTTGAAAAAAAAAAACCCCCTGATTTTTTTGGGGAAAAAATTTTTCCCCCCCCCCCCTTTTTTTTTCCCCGGTTTAAAAAAAAACCCCCAAAAGGGGGGAAAAAAAGGGGGGGGGGGGTTTTTGGGGTTTTTTTTTCCCCCGGTTTTTCCCCCCCTTTTTTTTTTTTTTGGGGGGAAAAAACCCAAAAACCCCCCCGGGGGGGGAAAAATTTTTTTTGGGGCCCCCCCTTTAAAATTTTTTTTTGGGGGGGGAAAAAATTTAAAAAAAAAAAAAAAAAAAATTTTTTTTTTTTGGGGGGGGGGGCCCCCCTTTTTGGGGGGGGAAAAAATTTTTTTAAAATTTTTTTTTTTGGGAAAATTTTTTTTTTTTTTTTGGGGAAGGGGGCCCCCCTTTTTAAAAAGGGGGGTTTTTTTTTTTGGGGGGTTTTTTTTTTTTTGGGAAAGGGGGGGTTTTTTTCCCCCGGGGGGGGGAAAAAAAAAAAACCCCAAAAAAAAAAAAAACCAAAAAAGGGCCCCCCCCCGGGGGGTTTTTTTTCCCCCCCTTTTGGGGGGGAAAATTCCCGGGCCCTTTTTTAAAAAAAAAAAAAAACCCACCCCCCCCCCAAAAATTTTTAAAAAAATTTTTGGGGGTTTTTTTAAAAAAAACCCGCC
>CAOLHI010009444.1:0-10512 GCA_948474755.1 Ctenosaura bakeri | reverse complement strand
GCTAGGGCTAGGGTTAGGGCTAGGGTAGGGCTAGGGTTATCTAGGTGTAGGGCTAGGTTTAGGGCTTGGGGTTAGGGTTAGTGTTTTTTTAAATTTTGGGCAGGATTAGGTCTAGTGATTGCTAGGGTTAGGGCTAGGGTTAGGGTTGGGGTAGAGTAGGGTTAAGTTCGGCTAGGGTTAGGTTAAAGGCTAGGGTAAGGGCTAGGGTTAGGGGTTGGTTAGGATTAGGGTTAGGGCTAGTGTTAAAGTTAGGGCTAGGAAAAGGGGTTTAAAGACTAGGGTTAGGGCTAGGCTTAGTGTCGGGAACAATTACTTTAAGGATAACAAACAAATAGAAGATTTATTGTAACATAGTAAGGGATGCTGTCTTAGACGTTAAACTCGAGAATAATTTTTCCCCCACCTTACACTTTAACAACAGTTTCTCCTAAGATAGTTGTAAAAGAACGAACGTCATCATGCCAAATGGTTCCTTTGAAATTCCAGCCAGAAGGAATGGTTGGCGCCGGGGAAAGCTAACAGCCTATTTCACTATTTCCTCAGTCTACTGCTATCCTAAAACAATAAAACATGGAGGACTCCCACATCCTCCCCCATTTTTTTAAAAAAAATATATACATAAAGATACACAAAATATAGAAAATATCACGGAACAGTAGAAAGACAAGAAAACTAAATAGTAATATGAATGCAGTAGCAAGTCAGTGGGGGCGTTGGGGAACATGCCGGCAAAGAAGTCATCGAGGTGCCCTCTTCAGCAAACTGGAATGAAAAACAGGATGAATAGCCTTGAGGGAAGAAGGGAGATCTAGTTCAAAAGAGACATCATTAATAGCCCTTTTCACAGGAAAAGGTCCGAGAAAACGAGGGGAAAGTTTTTTAGACGGAGAAGGAGAGGAAATGTTCTTAGAAGAAAGGAAAACCAAATCCCCGGGCTGGTAAAGGGGATTAGGCTGCCGTTTACGGTCAGCGAAACGTTTGTGGGAAGCTTTAGCGGATGCTATAGCATCTGAGACGGATTGCCAAATGCCAGAAAATTTAGAGACCCAAGCAGAAACAGAAGGAGGAGCGGAGGAAGAGAGGGAGAGGGGGGGAAAGGAGAAGGAAGGAAGCCGTAAACTATTTCAAAGGGGGGTTTCCCAGTAGAGGTATGAACCGCAGAATTGATGGCAAACTCAGCGAACGGAAGGAGCGGAGCCCAATCATTCTGGTTCTCAGAAACAAAACACCTAAGAAATTGTTCAAGAGATTTGTTAACACGCTCAGATTGGCCATCTGTTTGAGGGTGATAAGCACTGCTGAGTTTCTGAGTGACTCCCAGGGTTTTCAGTAGACAAGTCCAAAACTTGGAAGTGAAAATTGGATCCCTGTCCGAAATGATCACCGAAGGTAGTCCGTGAAGTTTCCATACATGATTAACGAACAGGTCAGCCAGCTGGTCAGCACGGGGTAGTTTCTTTAGAGGCACAAAATGACATTGCTTGGAAAAGTGATCAGTAACAACCCAAATAACATGAAAGCCGTGTGAAGAGGGAAGAGACACGTAAAATCCCATGCGATGACCGACCAGGGGCTAGCAGGCGCAGGCAGAGGTTGCAGGAGCCCTTGAGGTTTAGATGTGGGCGACTTAGAAACGTTGCAAGTGGCACACTGCTTAATGTAAGTTTGCACGGAGGGGTTTAATCCAGGCCACCAAAAAAGGCGGCGAATCGCATGCAATGTCTTCAAAAACCCAAAATGTCCAGCGGGTTTGGAATCATGATAACGATGAAGTACCTGCTCGCGGGCAGCAGGGGGAACGTAGACCCTGGTGCCATAAAGGGGAGATTGTCAACCCATTCTATTTTATCCTTGTTTGCCGGTAGCCAGGAGTCTGCATGCGCTGCATGAATGATAGCATCGCGGAGAGCGGAGTCACAAAGAGAGGAGGCAGAAAGCCTTGTCTTTGCTAATGCACGAGTAGTCACTTGAGAAGCCAGAGAGGAGGCAGGAAACAAGGTATTGGAGTGGGAGGACGTAGCAGGGGATTCCGCAAAACAGGGAAGTCGAGAGAGAGGGTCCGCCAGTTGGTTAGTTCGGCCAGGTTTGAAAACAATTTTAAATCGGAATCTCTGGAAAAATTCAGCCCATCTCGCCTGCTTAGGGGAGAGTTTCTCCCCCTTCCCGTTGAAGGTCGCTTTCAGGTCTCCCACATTTCTGAGTAACAGTGGCGCTGGCGTGTGCCCTGTTGGTTGCTGGGGCGGACCAGGGGTGCCTGCCGCCGAGACAGCCGCTCGTGGTTCTCCTCCTGGTGATCTCCCTGTCTGCGGGGGACGGATGCGCATCTCGCGTAGCATGGTCTTGAGTTCGAGTATCTCCTCATTTTTTTCTTTCCAGTTCGGTTTCCATTTGCTTTATCTCCCCCAAAAAGGGATAGGTCTTTTGCTGATGTATCCCATCAGCAGCCCTTCTGCGTTGTCTCAACGACGTAGGGGCCCTTTTCTCCCCAGACCCAGGTTTGGCCGCTTGTGGGGGTTTCCATAGCCTCGGTCAGGGCAATTTTGTCTGGTATCCAGGGGGACTTCGTTTTTGTAGCTCCATCAGATTCTGCAGATCCTTGCCTTTTTCTTCAGAATCGACTGGTATTAATTGGGGCATTTTTTAAAGGATTTTCGAGCTTTCTGTCAGGAACAGATTCACTCTTACACGGATAACAAACTTAATAGAAGATTTATTGTAACATAGTAAGGGGGGTTTTCTTCAGATTAAAACTCAAATGGGTTTTTCCCCCCCCCTTACACTTTAACAGACAGTTTCTCCTAAGATAGTTGTAAAAGAACGAACGTCATCATGCCAAATGGTTCCTTTGAAAATTACCCAGAAGGAATGGTTGGCGCCTGGGAATAGCTAACAGCCACATCACTATTTCCTCAGTCTACTGCTATCCAAAAAACAAAAAACATGGAGGACTCCCAACTTAGGGCTACGGTTAAGGTTAGGGTAAGGACTAGGATTAGGCTGGGGTTAGGTTTAGGATTAGGTTTCGGACTTTGGGTTAAAGGGTAGGTGTACGTCTAGTTAGTGTTAGGGTTGGGTTAAGGCTAGGGTTAGGGCTAGGGTTAAGGCTAAGGTTAGGGCTGGAGTTAGGGCTAGGTTTAGGTCTAGGATTAGGGTTAGGGCTAGGGTTAGGGCCAGGGTTAAGGTTAGGGCGACGGTTAGGGCTAGGGTTAAATATAGGGTTAGGGCTAGGGTTAGTGCTAGGGTTAGGGCTAGGGTTAGGGTTAGGGGTTTGGATAAATTTTGGGCTAGGGGTATGGTGGGCTTAGTTTAGGGTTCGGTCAGATTTAATTTTCATTAGGGAGAGGGTGGGTTAGGACTAGGCTTAGAGTTAGGGTTAGTGTTAGGATTTCGGCTAGGGATAGGGCTAGGTTTAGAGTTAGGGATAGGGATAGGGTTAGGGTTAGGGTAAGGGTAAGTGCTAGGGTTAGGGGGTTAGGGCTAGGGCTAGGGTAGGGTTAGGGTTAGGGTTAGGGTTAGGGGGGCTAGGGCTAGGGTTAGGGTTAGGGTTAGGGTTAGTGCTTGTGTTTAGGTTGGGGCTGGGTTTAGGGTTAGTTTTATGGTTAGGGCTAGGATTAGGGGTAGCTATATTGCTCAGGTTAGGGCTAGGGTTAGGGTTAAGGCTAGGTCTAGGGTTACAGTTAGGGCTAGGGTTAGGATTAAGGATAGGTTTAGGGCTAGGGTTAGGGCTCTGGTTAGGGTTAGGGTTAGGGCATTTGTGGGTTGGGGGTTTGGGTTAGGGGGTTTGGGCTAAGGGTTATGGTTAGTGCTAGGGTTAGGGGAAGTTAAGGGTAGGGGTTTGTATAGGTTTTGGGTTAGGGTTAGAGGTAGGGCTACGGTTAGGGCTAGGGGTAGGTTAGGTTTTGGAATGGTTAGTGCTTGGGGTTAAAATTAGAGCTAGGGTTTGGGTAAGGGTTAGGTTTTGTGCTAGGGTTAGGGTTAGGGTTAGGGCTAGGTTTTGGGGGGAGGTTTACGGCTTTGGGTTAGGGTTAAATTTAAGGCTAGGCCCCACGGGGAGGGTTAGGGCTAGGGGGTTTGGGCTCGGTTAGGATTAGGGTTAGGGCTACGTTTTGGGCTTGGGTTAGGGTTAGGGTAGGGCTAGGCTAATGGTTAGGGCTAGGGTTAGGGCTCAATTCTTAGTACTAGGGTTAGGGCTAGGGTTATGGCTGAGGTTAGGGGTTATGGTTAGAGTTAGGGCTAGGGCTAGGGCTAGGGTTAGGGTTAGGGTTAGGGTTAGGGTTTGGGTTTAATAACTAGGGGTTAAGGGTTACCGGTTTGGGTTAGGGTTTGGGTTAGGACCAATATTAAGGATAGGGTTATGGTTGGACTAGGGCTAGGTTTCGGGCTAGATTTAATTTTAGCATTAGGGACTGGTCTAGGGTTAGAACTAGGGGTTAGAGTTGCAGCAGTTAGGGTTAGGATTTCTGAGGAAGACTAAGGTGAAGGTTTAAGAAGTTAGGGCTAGGGATAGGGTTAGGGTAAGGGTTAGTGCTAGGGTTAGGGTTTGGGTTAGGGCTAGGGTTAGGGTTAGGGTTAGGGGTTTGGATTAGGTTACGGCTGGGTTTAGGGTAAGTGTTATGGTTAAGGGCTAGGATTAGGGCTAGCTGTATTGCTAGGGTTAGGGCTAGGGTTAAGGATGGGAAGGTGGCAGGGTGGCTAACCCTAGAAGTGAAGGGTGAAGGGTTAAGGATTAAGGCTAGGGTTAGGGTTCTGGTTAGGGTTAGGGTTAGGGCTATGTTTTGTGCTTGGATTAGGGTTAGGGTAGGGCTAGGGGTTATGGTAAGGGCTAGGGTTAGAGCTAAGTTAAGGGCTAAGGTTAGAGGTAGGGCTAGGGTCAGGGCTAGGGGTAGGTCAAGGTTTAGGGCTATGGTTAGGGCTTGGGGCTAAGGATATGAGGGCTAGGGTTTGGTAAGTTGGGTTAGGTTTAGGGTTAGTGCTAGGGTTAGTGTTAGGGTTAGGGCTACGGTTAAGGCTAGGTTTAGGGTTAGGGCTAAAGTTTTGGGTAGGTTTAGGGTTAGGGTTAAGGGTTATGGGTTGGCTAGGCTGATGGTGTCTCAAGGGCTAAGGGTTAGTGCTCTCGGTTAGGGTTAGGTTTAGGGCTACATCTAGGGCTTGGGTTAAAGGTGAGGGTAGGGCTAGGGTTATGGTTAGGGCTAGGGATAGGGCCAAGTTTAGGACCAGGGTTAGAACTTGGTTTAGGGCTGTGGTTAGGCTAGAGGTTTAGGGCTAGGTTTAGGTTAGGGTTAAAAGGTAGGGCTAGGGGTTAGGGCTAGGGGTAGGTCTAGGTTTAGGGCTATGGTTAGGGCTTGGGGTTTGGATTTAGGGCTAGGGTTTGGTTAAGGGCTAGGGCTAGGGTTAGTAGTCAGGGTTAGGGCTAGGGTTAGTTTAGGGTTAGGGTTAAATCTAGGGTGAGGGCTAGGGTGAGGGCTAGGGTGAGGGGTAGGGGAAGGGCTAGGGTTAAGGCGGGGGTTAGGGCTAGGTTTAGGGCTAGGTCTAGGGTTACGGTTAGAGCTAGGGGCTTAGCGTTAGGGCTAGGGGTAGGGCTGGGTTTAGGGCTAGGTTTAGGGTCTTGGGCTTAGGGTTAGGGCTAGGGCTAGGGTTAGGGTTTGGGCTAGGGCTTGAGTTAGGGTTAGGGCTAGGGGTTAGGGCTAGGGTTAGGGGTTAGGCTAGCTCTAAGGGTTGGTAGGTTTTAGGGGTTAGAGGGTTAGGGTTAGGGTTAGGGATAGGGTTAGAGTTAGGAGTTGGGGTTTGGGTTAGGGCTAGGGTTAGGGTAAGGGATAGGGTTAGCGTAAGGGATACGGCTAGGCTTAGTGTTAGGGTTAGGTTTGGGGGTAGGGCTATTGCTAGTGTTAGGGTAAGGGTTAGTGCTAGGGTAGGGTTATGTCTTGGGTTAGGGGTTAGGGTGAAGTCTAGAGTTAGGTTTAGCGTTAGGGTTAGGGGGGCAAGGGTTGGGGCTAGGGATAGGGTGGGGTTAGGGCTAGGGGTTAGGGCTGGGGTTAGGTTTAGGATTAGGTTTAGGACTTGGGTTAAGGCTAGGTGTACGTCTAGTGGAGTGTTAGGGTTAAGGGTTAAGGCTCGGGTTAGGGCTAGGGTTAAGGCTAGGGTTAGGGCTTGGGTTAGGGCTAGGTTTAGGTCTAAGGATTAGGGGTTAGGACTAGGGTTAGGGTTAGGCCTAAGTTTACTAGGCTAGGGTTTTGGTTAGATCTAGATTTAGGGGCTAGGGTTAGGGTTATGGTTAGTGTTAGGGTAGGTGTAGGTCTAGTTAGTGTTAAGGTTAGGTTTAGGGCTAGGGTTAGGATCGCGGTTAAGGCTAGGTAGGAGCGATAGGTTTAGGGTTAGAAGGGCTAGGGCGGAGTTTCGGGGTTTGTGCTAGGGCTAGGGTTCTTGATTGGGTTAGGGTAGGGCTAGGGCTAGGGTTAGGGCTAGGGTGGGGCTACGGTCAGTGCTAGATGTAGGGCTAGGTTTCGGGTTTGGGGTTAGGGTTAGGTCTAGGGTTAGTGCTAGGTTTTGGGGTAGGTTTAGGGCTTAAGGTTAGGATTAAGGTTAGGGTTAGGCTTAGGGGTAGGGTTAGGCTTAGGGTTAGAATTAGGGTGACCGGTTAGGGCTAGTGTTAGGGTCGGGTGAGGGTGAAATCTAGGGTTAGGTCTAGGTTTAGGGCTACGGTTAGTTCTAGGGTTAGGGATAGGGATAGGGTTAAGGGTTAGGGTGTGGGTTAGGACTAGATTTAAGGCTAGGGTTATGGTTGGGCTTGGGGCTAAGGGTTAGGGTTAGGGTTAGGGTGGAGGTTAAGGGCTATTGCTCGGGTTAGGTTTTAGGTTTTGGGTTAGGCTGACGCTTACGGCTAGGGTTTAGGTTAGGTTGAAAATTGCACCGGGTGAAAGGTTAGGGTTGTGGTTAGTGTTAGGGTTGGTGTAGGTCTAGTTAGTGTTAGGGTTAGGTTTAGGGCTAGGGTTAGGATTGCGGTAAAGGCTGGGGGTAGCGATAGGTTTCGGGTTAGGGCTAGGTTTAGCTTCGGGCGTAGGCTAGGTCTAGGGTTCTTGATTGGGTTAGGGTAGGGCTAAAGGGCTAAGAGTTAGGGCTAGGGGTAAGGGGCTAGGGTTAGTGCTAGGTGTAGGGTGAAGGTTTAGGGCTTGGGGTTAGGGTTACGGCTAGGTTTAGGCCTAGGTTTTGGGTAGGTTTAGGGCTTAGGGTTAGGATTAAGGCTAGGGCTAGGCTTAAGGGTAGGGTTAGGCTTAGGGAAAGGGTTAGGGCTCTCGGTTAGTGTAGGGCTAGGGTTAAATCTAGGGTTAGGGCTAGGGTGAGTGCTAGGGTTAGGGCTAGGGTTAGGGTTAGGTTCGGGTTAGAGTTCGGGGTTTGGGTTTAGGTTACGGTCCAACTTAGGGTTAGGTCTAGATGAGGGCTAGGATTAGGTCTAGCTGGTATTGCTAGGTTTAGGGCTAGGGTTAGGGTTAGGGCTAGAGCTGGGGTTACAGTTAGGGCTAGGGTTAGGATTAAGGCTAGGGGTAAGGGCTAGGGTTAGGAGTCTGGTTAGGATTAGGGTTAGGGCTAGTGTTAGAAAGTTAAAGGGCTAGGATAAGGGTTAAGACTAGGGTTAGGGCTAGGCTTAGGGCTACGGTTAAGGTTAGGGTAAGGACTAGGATTAGGCTGGGGTTAGGGTTAGGATTAGGTTTGGACCTGGGTTAAGGCTAGGTGTACGTCTAGTTAGTGTTAGGGTTAGGGTTAAGGCTAGGGTTAGGGCTAGGGTTAGAAGGCTAAGGTTAGCGCGGGGGTTAGGGCTAGTGTTTTGGTCTAGGATTAGGGTTAGGGCTAGGGTTACGGCCAGGGTTAAGGTTAGGGCTACGGTTAGGGCTAGGGTTAAATATAGGGTTAGGGCTAGGGTTAGTGCTAGGGTTAGGGCTAGGGGTTAGGGTTAGGGTTAGGGTTTGGGTTAGGACTAGATTTAGGGCTAGGGGTATGGTCGGGGCTTAGGGTTAGGGTTCGGTCTAAGATTAATATTGGCATTAGGGAGTGGGCTAGGGTTAGGAATAGGGTTAGGGGTTAGGGTTAGGGCTACATTTAGGGCTTGGGTTAAGGTTAGGGTAGGGCTAGGGGTTATGGTTAGGGCTAGGGATAGGGCCAAGTGTAGGACCAGGGTTAGGATTTAGTCTAGGGCTTGGTGGTTAGGGAAGAAAGGTCTAGGGTGAGACGAGAGGTTAGGGTTAGAGGTAAGGGCTAGGGTTAGGGCTAGGGTTAGGGCTCTGGTTAGGATTAGGGTTCGGGCTACGTTTTGGGCTTGGGTTAGGGTTAGGGTAGGGCTAGGGTTATGGTTAGGACAAGGGCTAGGGTTTGGATAAGAGTTAGGGCTAGGGCTAGGGTTGGGTTAGGGTTAAATCTAGCGTTAGGGCTAGGGTGAAGGGAGAGGGTGAGGGATAGGGGAAGGGCTAGGGTTAAGCCGGGGGTTAGGGCTAGGTTTAGGGCTAGGTCTAGGCTTACGGTTAGAGATAGGGCTAGCGTTAGGGCTAGGGGTAGGGCGGGGTCTGAGGGTTAGGTTTAGGGTTTGGGGTTAGGGTTAGGGCCAGGGCAAGGGTTAGGGTCTCAGCTGCAGGGCTAATGAGGAACTAGGGCTAGCTCAGGAACTAAGGTACTAGGTCAGGCCCAGGGTTAGGGTTACTACTAGGGTTAGGGCTAGGGTTAGGAATGAGAGGCAAGGTTAGGCTGGGGTTAGGACTAGGTTTAGCGCTGGGGTTAGGGGACAGGTTTAGAAGGTGTCTAGGGTGAGAGATGTATTGCTAAGGATTAGGGTTAGGTTTAACTCTATGGTTAGGGCTAGGTTAGGGTTAGGGATAGGGTTAGGTTTGGGTCTAGGCTAGGGTTAAGGTTAGGTCTAGTTTTATGGCTAGGGTTACGGTTGGTATTAGAACTAAGGTTCGGGCTAGGATTAGGGTTAGGGTCTAGGCTAGGGTTAGCATTAGGGTTAGGGCTAGGGTTAGAGTTATGGTTAGTGTTAGGGCTAGGGTTAGGGCTAAAATTGGGTGATGGCTAGGGTTAAGGCTAAGGGTTGGTGAGGTTTAGGGCTTGGGTTAGGGTTAGGCCTAAGTTTAGGGCTAAGGGTTTTGGTTAGGTCTAGATCTTAAGGGGTAGGGGTACGTTTGGGGATGATAACTAAGTTTCGGGCTAGGCTTAGAAGTTTAGGCAAGCAAGGCTTGGAGCACCTAGGGTTAGGGGTAGGGTTAGGGTTAGTGTTAGGGCTAGGGTTAGGGCTAAAGTTAGGGTGAGGGCTAGGGTTAAGGTTAGGGTTAAGGCTTGGGTTAGTGCTAGGGTGAGGGGTAGGGCTAAGAGTTAGGGTTACGATTTTGGCTAGGGTTAGGGCTAGGTTTAGAGTTTGGGATAGGGTTAGGGCTAGGGTTAGGTAACGGGTTATTGCTAAGGGTTAGGGGTTAGGAGGGAAGTGTTAGAACTAGGGTTTAGGTTTAGGTTACGGGGTGGGGTTAAGGTTAGTGTTATGGTTAGGGCTAGGATTAGGGCTAGCTGTATTGCTAAGGGTTAGGGCTAGGGATAGGATTAGGCCTAGGGCTAGGGTTACAGTTTCGGGATAGGGTTAGGATTAAGGCTAGGGTTAGGGCTAGGGTTAGGGCTCTGGTTAGGGTTAGGGTTAGGGCTACGTTTTGGGCTTGGGTTAGGGTTAGGGTAGGGCTAGGCTTATGGTTCGGGCATGGGGTTAGGGTTTAGTTTAGGACTAGGGTTAGGGCTAGGGTTATGGTTGAGGTTAGGGTTAGGGTAAGGGGCTAGGGCTAGGACTAGGGCTAGGGTTAGGGTTAGGGTTAGGGTTAGGGTTTGGGTTTAGGTTAGGGTTAAGGTTACGGTTTGGGTTAGGGTTTGGGTTAGGACTATATTTAGGGATAGGGTTATGGTTGGACTTAGGGCTAGGTTTCGGGCTAGATTTAATTTTAGCATTAGGGACTGGGGCTAAGGGTTAGGACTAGGGTTAGAGTTAGGGTTAGGGTTAGGATTTCTGGCTAGCGTTAGGGCTAGGTTTAGAGTTAGGGCTAGGGATAGGGTTAGGGTAAGGGTTAGTGCTAGGGTTAGGGTTTGGGTTAGGGCTAGGGTTAGGGATAGGGTTAGAGTAAGGAGTTGGGGTTTGGGTTAGGGCTAGGGTTAGGGTAAGGGATAGATTAGCGAAAGGGATGGTAGGGTTAGCGTTAGGGTTAGGTGTGGGGATAGGGCTATTGCTAGTGTTAGGGAAGGGTTAGTGCTAGTTTAGGGTTTGTTTTGGGTTAGGGTTGGGGCTAGTTTAGAGTTATTTAGGTTGGGGTTAGGGTAGGGGGGGGCTAGGGATAGGGCTGGGTTAGGGCTAGGGTTAGGTTTTGGGTTTAAATTTAGGATTGGGTTTTAGGTTGGGTTGGCTAGGTGATTTAGTTAGTGTTAGGGTTGGGGTTTAAGGTTTGGGTTAGGGCTAGGGTTAAGGCTAGGGTTAGGGCTTGGGTTAGGGCTAGGTTT
>CAOLHI010009418.1:0-10300 GCA_948474755.1 Ctenosaura bakeri | reverse complement strand
ATCTTGGACGTATTGTCCATTTGTGTCCAAACCAAAGGAGTCTGGTTCTCTGGGCCACATTCCCAGGTCCTATGGATCTCTTGAAAGGTCTTCGTCAATTGGTCCTCCCTCAGCCAGTCCGGGAGAACGATAACAGATGTCTTGGGCTTCCTGCCCAGTAGCAAACGCTCGACAATCTCCAAGGCTAAAGTCCTGGCGTAGGACACCTGCTCCTGAGACTGTTCCACCCGCAATCCTGACAGCACCGATTTGAGCAAAGGAAAGCTCTTCTCTAGGATACCCCAAAGTTTATCTCTGCTGTACTTTCTGAAACTGGGCAAGCGTTCTTTAGAGCCCGGGAGGGCAATGTGTGCCACCGTGTAGCCCCAGAGTTTCAGCGTATCGTACTTGTCAAAGTCTTTGGGCAAAATAATATCGGTCGCTTTGTTCCAAGGAGTGTAGAGACATTCCGTCCAGGCTGCTGAGATCTGCCTTTCTCGGGAAAGGATTGTGTTTCTGGAACCTTCTGAAAGAGTTCCCTCCCGCTCTGCCCCTTCTCCCTCCTCCACGCTTTGGAAATCTGTGTCATATTGGCCAATTAAATAGTCCTTTGTGACCTTTTTCCCTGGGGAGAGCGCTTTTCCTCCTTCCACTGTTTTCCTCTTGGCTCTTTTCTTCTGGGATTCACCCCCAGCGCCTTCCTCCTCCATCTCCTCCTCCTCACTGCTGCTTTCCCCCGAGCTCTCGCTGCTAGCGAGCAAAGAAGAAACGCCAGAGCACTCCATGCCACTCTCCCTTCGCTCTTGGAAGGAGGGCCCCTCCAGTCTCTCCACTCCCTCACTTCCAGGTTCATTTGTAGGTTTTATTGGGTTAAAGGGTACAGTCCCTGCCAGCTGCCCAGCACAAGCCTCCTTCTCTGCCTCCTCTGGATTGCGAGGCTGCGTGTCTTTGTTTTGAATAGGCTCACAGGACACAGTTCTTCTTCTGAACAACTCCCTGGTTTAAGTGGGGAGCGATCTCTACTTGTATTCAAAGCCTCTTCAACTAGAAACTTTCTACTGCGCAGCTTTGGCTCCCTGTCTCTTCTAATCTTTGTATTTTCTTTACTTTTCTCCTCTCTGTTTTTCAAAACAAATTGGTCTAAAAAAAAGTCCTTTCCTCTCTTTATAAACCTGCAGGTCTTTCTTAACTTCCTCATTCTGTTCATTGATGCTGGTTACAATATTTACAAGGGATTCATAGTCCTCTTGTCTTCTTTCCTCCACTGGCTTCCTCAACAGGCTCCTGCCATAATCATTTAACTCCTGGAGGGCCTCTCTGATGGAATCCACCCCCAAGTATGCTCTGTTTTGCATTTCTCTCAGATAAAAGTCCCTCTGCAAACATTCTGTGGCTTCCTCTGGTTCTGTGAAAACAGTTTCTAATTCAAACTCTTGGGTAGATTCCTCCAAGAGTCCTAAAAACTCTCCCAGTTTTTCTGTATTTAAACAATAATTTTCTTTATATTGATTAAAGAAAAAGAAATCCTGCAGAAAGTTTTCAGCAGTAGCCAAACCCAGGGTTTTTCCTCCCCCTCCTCTGGGCCTGTTTCCATGGTTACAGCAGGCTTTAGCAGCCCAGAGTTTACTTTCAGTTTTGCTGGCTGAGTTTGTTTCTCTCCTAAATGGCTGCCTGCTTCTTTTTGCAGCACAAAGTCTGTTCCTTGGGGATTCTGAATGTCTTCTTTTTCCTGGATATCTTCCTGGAGCCCAGAATCCCCTTTTAATCCTCCTTCCAGTAAGTTTGTGCTGCCCTTGGAGGCAGTTTCTCTTTCTGCCATGGCTGCCACGCCCTGTTCTTTCAGAGCTGACTGAAGGAATTCCTCCCTCCCTGCTTCTTTGCAGCTTTTTCCTTGCAAAACCTCCTTCCCTGGAGTTTCTAGTATTTCCTTTGCACTAAAAGAAGCCAGTCTCGCCCCAAATCCCTTCTCAGTTCCAGAATCCACAGTACTCACAGTGTCTCTGTCCTTGCTTGCCAGTCTGAAACACTCTTCAGTTTCTTTCTCTTTCCTTTCCTGGGAAGCCATTGCTGGCTGTACAGCCTCTGCAAGTTTTCCTGGGGGCTGAGTTTGATCTGCCCCAAACCCCTCAAAATTCCCCTTTTTTGAGGTTCCATTCTTGACTCCCCTGATGCCTGAAGGGTTCCACTGCCTCCCCCAATTAGTGAGGTTGCAGCATTTTCACTGGATTCAGCAGAATCCACGTTTTTTCTGAAAAGGATTGAGGAGCTGAAAAAGCACAACCTCCTCCTTTGAAATGGGGATTAGGTTTGGGTTTTAGGTTTAGGTTTAGGTTTGGGTTTTAGGTTAGGTTTAGGTTTAGGTTTGGGTTTTTAGGTTTAGGTTTTTTAGGTTTAGGTTTAGGTTTAGGTTTAGGTTTAGGTTTAGGTTAGGGTTAGGGTTAGGGTTAGGGTTAAGGCTAGGGCTAGGGTTACAGTTAGGGCTAGGGTTGGGGTTGGGGGTTTGGGGTTAGGGTTCTGGTTAGGGTTAGGGTTAGGGCTACATTTAGGGCTTGGGGTTAGGGTAGGGCTAGGGTTATGGTTAGGGCTAGGGTTAGGGCTAGGGTTAGGGCTGGGGTTAGGTTTAGGATTAGGTTTAGGACTTGGGTTAGAGTTAGCGTAAGGGATACGGCTAGGGTTAGTTTTTGGGGTTAGGTTTGGGGGTAGGGCTATTGCTAGTGTTAGGGTAAGGGTTAGTGTTAGGGTAGGGTTATGTCTTGGGTTAAGGTTAGGGCTAGTTCTAGAGTTAGGGTTAGGGTTAGGGTTAGGGTAGGGTTGGGGCTAGGGATAGGGCTGGGTTAGGGCTAGGGTTAGGGCTGGGGTTAGGTTTAGGATTAGGTTTAGGACTTGGGTTAAGGCTAGGTGTAGTTTTAGTTAGTGTTAGGGTTAGGGTTAAGGCTCGGGTTAGGGCTAGGGTTAAGGCTAGGGTTAGGGCTTGGGTTAGGGCTGGGTTTTAGGTCTAGGATTAGGGTTAGGGCTAGGGTTAGGGTTAGGCCTAAGTTTACGGCTAGGGTTTTGGTTAGATCTAGATTTAGGGCTAGGGTTAGGGTTAGGGTTAGTGTTAGGGTAGGTGTAGGTCTAGTTAGTGTTAGGGGTAGGTTTAGGGCTAGGGTTAGGATCGCGGTTAAGGCTAGGGCTAGCGATAGGTTTAGGGTTAGGACTAGGGTTATTTTTGGGGTTAGTGCTAGGGCTAGGGTTCTTGATTGGGTTAGGGTAGGGCTAGGGCTAGGGTTAGGGCTAGGGTGGGGCTACGGTCCCCCCTGGGGTAGGGCTGGTTTAGGGCTTGGGGTTAGGGTTAGGGTAGGATTAGGGCTAGGTTTTGGGGTAGGTTTAGGGCTTAGGGTTAGGATTAAGGTTAGGGCTAGGCTTAGGGGTAGGGTTGGGCCCAGGGAAAGGGTTAGGGCTTCGGTTAGGGCTAGTGTTAGGGTAGGGCTAGGGTTAAATCTAGGGTTAGGGCTAGGGTCAGTGCTAGGGTTAGGGCTAGGGTTAGGGTTGGGCCCGGGGTTTAAAGAGTTCGGGTTTGGGTTCAGGTTAGGGCCCTTTGGGGTTTAAATTTGTTATAGTTAGGGCTAGGATTAGGTCTAGCGGGCTAGGGTTAGGGCTAGGGTTGGGGTTTTGGGCTAGAGCTAGGGTTACAGTTAGGGCTAGGGTTAGGATTAAGGCTAGGGTAAGGGCTAGGGTTAGGGGTCTGGTTAGGATTGGGGTTAGGGCTAGGGTTAAAGTTAGGGCTAGGATAAGGGTTAAGACTAGGGTTAGGGCTAGGTTTAGGGCTCGGTTGGTTAGTGTAATGACTAGGATTAGGCTGGGGTTAGGGTTAGGATTAGGTTTCGGATTAGGGTTAGGGCTAGGGTTAGGGTTTCGGTTAGGGCTAGGGTTAAATATAGGGTTAGGGCTAGGGTTAGTGCTAGGGTTAGGGCAAAAGGGGGTTAGGGTTAGGGTTAGGGTTTGGGTTAGGACAAAGATTTAGGGATAGGGGTAGGGTTTGGGGCTTAGGGCTAGGGTTCGGTCTAGATTTAAATTTTGGCATTAGGGAGTGGGCTAGGGTTAGGACTAGGGTTAGGGTTGGGTTTTAAAGTGTTAGGGTTTCGGCTAGGGATAGGGCTAGGTTTAGAGTTAAGGAGAGGGATAGGGTTAGGGTTAGGGTAAGGGTTGGGGTTGGGCTAGGGTTAGGGTTAGGGTTAGGGGGTTAGGGGGTTTTAGGGTTATTTTGGTTTGGGGGTTTTCCGGGTTTGGGCTGGGTTTTAAGGGGTTGGGGTTTTCATTGGTTAAAGGGGGGCTGGGTTCCGGGGGGGGGGCTGGGGGTTTTTTATCTTTTGGGTTTTTTCAAGGGGTTTGGGGGGGGGGGCAAAGGGTTAGGGGGTTTTAAGGGGGGGGGCTGGGTTTTTTCTTAGGGGGTTAAAACAGTTAGGGCTAGGGGGTTGGGGCCGGGGGGGGTTTTTAAAAAGGCTAGGGGGTTTAGGGCTAGGGTTAGGGCTCTGGTTAGGGTTGGGGGTTAGGGCAAATTTTGGGCTTGGGTTAGGGTTAGGGTAGGGCTAGGGTTATGGTTAGGGCTAGGGTTGGGGAAAAAGGGTTAAAGGGGGCTGGGGGTTTTGGGGGGTTTCCTGGGGTTTGGGTTTTAGGGTTGGGGGAGGGGTAGGGCAAACGGGTTTAGGGCTAGGGGGGTTTTGGGGGTTTCTTTTAAAGGGTTTAGGGCTATTGGTTAGGGTTTTTGGGGGTTGGGGGATTGGGGGGGGGCTAGGGTTTTGGGAAAGGGGGTTTTTTGGGGGGGCGGTTAGGGGGGGGGTTTTTAGGGTTTTAGGATTTAGGGTTGGGGCCCAGGGTTGGGGTTTCCTGGGGCCCAGGTTTTAGGGGGGGATTAAGGTTTAGGGTTTTGGGGGGAGGGGGGGTTATTGGTTTTTGGGGGGATTTAGGGTTAGGTTTAGCGCTATGGTTAGGGCTAGGTTAGGGTTAGGGTTAATGTTAAAAGCTAGGGCTAGGGTTAAGGTTAGGTCTGGTTTTATGGCTAGGGTTAGGGTTTGGTATTAAAACTAAGGTTCGGGCTAGGGTAGGGTTAGGGTTAGGGTCTAGGCTAGGGTTAGCACTGGGGTTAGGGCTAGGGTTAGGGTTATGGTTAGTGTTAGGGCTAGGGTTAGGGATAAAGTTAGGCTGAGGGCTAGGGTTAAGGTTAGGGTTAAGGCTAGGGTGAGGGGTAGGACTAGGTTTAGGGTTTCGATTTTGGCTAAGGTTAGGGCTAGGGTTAGATTTTGGGATACGGTTAGGGCTAGGGTTGGGTAACGGGTTATTGCTAGGGTTAGGGTTAGGGCTAGTGTTAGGGTTAGGGTTTAGGTTCAGGTTAGGTCTGGGTTAAGGTTAGTGTTATGGTTAGGGCTAGGATTAGGGCTAGCTGTATTGCTAGGGTTAGGGGGGGGGGTTAGGCCTAGGGCTAGGGTTACAGTTTCGGTTGGGGTTTGGGTTAAGGCTAGAGTTAGGGCTAGGGTTAGGGCTCTGGTTAGGGTTAGGGTTAGGGCTACGTTTTGGGCTTGGGTTAGGGTTAGGGTAGGGCAAACTCATGGTTGGGGCATGGGTTAGGGCTAGTTTAGGACTAGGGTTAGGGCAAGGGTTATGGCTGAGGTTGGGTTAGGGTTAGGGCTAGGGCTAGGGCTAGGGATAGGGTTAGGGTTAGGGTTAGGGTTTGGGTTCAGGTTAGGGTTAGGGTTAGGTTTGGGTTAGGGTTTGGGTTAGGACTATTTTTTAGGGATAGGGTTATGGTTGGACTTAGGGTTAGGTTTGGGCTAGATTTAATTTTAGCATTAGGGACTGGGCTAGGGTTAGGACTAGGGTTAGAGTTGGGTTTTAGGGTTAGGATTTCAGCTTGTTTTAGGGGTAGGTTTTGAGTTAGGGCTAGGGATAGGGTTGGGGTTTAAGGGTTAGTGGTAGGGTTAGGGTTTGGGTTAGGGCTAGGGTTAGGGTTAGGGTTAGGGTTTGGGTTCAGGTTAGGGCTGGGTTTAGGGCTAGGTTTAGCGCTGGGGTTAGGGCCAGGTTTGAGATAGGTTTAGGGCTAGATGTATGGCTAGGATTAGGGTTAGGTTTAGCGCTATGGTTAGGGCTAGGTTAGGGTTAGGGTTAATGTTAAGCTAGGGCTAGGGTTAAGGTTAGGTCTAGTTTTATGGCTAGGGTTACGGTTGGTTTTAGAACAAAGGGTTTTGGGGCTAGGGTTAGGGTTAGGGTTAGTGTTAGGGCTAGGGTTAGGGCTAAATTTGGGGTTAGGGCTAGGGTTAAGGCTAGGGTTAGTTTTAGGGCTAGGGTTGGGGTTAGGCCTAAGTTTAGGGCTAGGTTTTTGGGTTGGGGTGGGGGTAAAGGGCTAGCGTTTTTTGGGATTATAACTAAGTTTCGGGGTTTTGGATTAGGGATGGGTCAAAGCTAGGGTTAGCACCAGGATTAGGGCTAGGGTGAGGGTTATGGTTAGTGTTAGGGCTAGGGTTAGGGCTAAAGTTAGGGTGAGGGCTAGGGTTAAGGCTAGGGTTAAATTTAGGGCTAGGGTTAGGGTTAGGCCTAATTTTAAAGGGCTAGGGTTTTGGTTAGGTCTAGATTAAGGGGTGGGGGTTTAATTTTGGGATTATAACTAATTTTCGGGCTAAGGTTAGGTTTAGGGATAGGGTCAAGGCTCGGGTTAGCACCAGGGTTAGGGGTAGGGTTAGGTTTATGGTTAGTGTTAGGGCTAGGGTTAGGGATAAATTTAGGGTGAGGGCTAGCGTTAGGGTTTAAATTTTATGGTGAGGGCTAGGGTGAGGGGTATGGCTATGGTTAGTGTTACGATTTTGGCTAGGGTTAGGGCTAGGTTTAGAGTTCGGGATAGGGTTAGGGCTAGGGTTAGGTAACGGGTTATTGCGAGCGTTAGGGTTAGGGCTAGCGTTAGGATTAGGGTTTAGGTTCAGGTTAGGTCTGGGTTAAGGTTAGTGTTATGGTTAGGGCTAGGATTAGGGCTAGCTGTATTGATAGGGTTAGGGCTAGGGATAGGATTAGGCCTAGGGCTAGGGTTACAGTTTCGGCTAGGGTTAGGATTAAGGCTAGGGTTAGGGCTAGGGTTAGGGCACTGGTTAGGGTTAGGGCTACGTTTTGGGCTTGGGTTAGGGTTAGGGTAGGGCAAGGCTTATGGTTCGGGCATGGGTTAGGGATCAGTTTAGGACTAGGGTTAGGGCTAGGGTTATGGCTGAGGTTAGGGTTAGGGTTAGGGCTAGGGCTAGGGCTAGGGTTAGGGTTAGGGTTAGGGTTTGGGTTCAGGTTAGGGTTAGGGTTACGGTTTGGGTTACGGTTTGGGTTAGGCCTATATTTAGGGATAGGGTTATGGTTGGACTTAGGGCTAGGTTTCGGGCTAGATTTAATTTTAGCATTAGGGACTGGGCTAGGGTTAGGACTAGGGTTAGAATTAGGGTTAGGGTTAGGATTTCGGCTAGCGTTAGGGCTAGGTTTAGAGTTAGGATAGGGATAGGGTTAGGGTAAGGGTTAGTGTTAGGGTTTGGATTTGGGTTAGGGCTAGGTTTAGGGTTAGAGTTTGTGTTCAGGTTAGGGCTGGGTTTAGGGTAAGTGTTATGGTTAGGGCTAGGATTAGGGCTAGCTGTATTGCTAGGGTTAGGGCTAGGGCTAGGGTTAAGGCTAGGGCTAGGGTTACAGTTAGGGCTAGGGTTAGGATTAAGGCTAGGGTTAGGGTTCTGGTTAGGGTTAGGGTTAGGGCTATGTTTTGTGCTTGGATTAGGGTTAGGGTAGGGCTAGGGTTATGATAAGGGCTAGGGTTAGAGCTAAGTTAAGGGCTAGGGTTAGGGCTAGTTTTAGGGTTAGGGTTAGAGGTAGGGCTAGGGTCAGGGCTAGGGGTAGGTCAAGGTTTAGGGCTATCGTTAGTGCATGGGGTTAGGATTAGGGCTAGGGTTTGGGTACAGGATAGGTTTAGGGTTAGTGCTAGGGTTAGTGTTAGGGTTAGGGCTACGGTTAAGGCTAGGTTTAGGGTTAGGGCTAAGTTTTCGGGTAGGTTTAGGGCTTACGGTTAGGTTAAGGTTTGGGCAAGGCTGATGGTAGGTTTAGGGCTAGGGTTAGGGCTCTGGTTAGGGTTAGGGTTAGGGCTACATTTAGGGCTTGGGTTAGGGTAGGGCTAGGGTTATGGTTAGGGCTAGGGTTAGGGCAAAGTTTAGGACCAGGGTTAGGACTTGGTTTAGGGCTGTGGTTAGGGATAGGTTTAGGGCTAGGTTTCGGTTAGGGTTAGAGGTAGGGCTAGGGTTAGGGCTAGGGGTAGGTCTAGGTTTAGGGTTAGGGTTAGAGGTAGGGCTAGGGTCAGGGCTAGGGGTAGGTCAAGGTTTACGGCCATGGTTAGGGCTTGGAGTTAGGATTAGGGCTAGGGTTTGGGTACGGGTTAGGTTTAGGGTTAGTGCTAGGGTTAGTGTTAGGGTTAGGGCTACAGTTAAGGCTAGGTTTAGGGTTAGGGCTAAGTTTTCGGGTAGGTTTAGGGCTTACGGTTAGCGTTAAGGTTTGGGCGAGGCTGATGTTTAGGGCTAGGGTTAGGGCTCTGGTTAGGGTTAGGGTTAGGGCTACATTTAGGGCTTGGGTTAGGGTTAGGGTAGGGCTAGGGTTATGGTTAGGGCTAGGGTTAGGGCCAAGTTTAGGTCCAGGGTTAGGGCTTGGTTTAGGGCTGTGGTTAGGGATAGGTTTAGGGCTAGGTTTAGGTTAGGGTTAGAGGTAGGGCTAGGGTAAGGGCTAGGGGTAGGTCTAGGTTTAGGGCTATGGTTAGGGCTTGGAGTTTGGATTAGGGCTAGGGTTTGGTTAAGGGCTAGAGCAGAGTTTGGGCTAGGGTTACGGCTAGGGTTAGTTTAGGGTTAGGGTTAAATCTAGGGTTTGGGCTAGGGTGAGGGATAGGGTGAGGGGTAGAGGAAGGGCTAGTGTTAAGGCGGGGTTTAGGGCTAGGTTTAGGGCTAGGTCTAGGGTTACGATTAGAGCTAGGGCTAGCGTTAGGGCTAGGGGTAGGGCTGGGTTTAGGGCTAGGTTTAGGGCTTGGGGCTAGGGTTAGGGCTAGGGCTAGGGTTAGGGTTCAAGGTAGGGCTTGAGTTAGGGTTATGGCTAGGTTTAGGGCTAGGGTTAGGGATATGGCTATCTCCAGGGTTAGCGTTAGGGTTAAGGTCAGGGTTAGGGTTAGGGCTAGGGTTAGCGTTAGGGCTATCTCCAGGGTTTGGGTTAGGGTTAGGGTCAGGGTTAGGAGTTGGGGTTAGGGTTAGGGCTAGGGTTAGGGTAAGGGATAGAGTTAGCGTAAGGGATACGGCTAGGGTTAGTGTTAGGGTTAGGTGTGGGGATAGGGCTATTGCTAGTGTTAGGGTAAGGGTTAGTGCTAGGGTAGGGTTATGTCTTGGGTTAGGGTTAGGGCTAGTTCTAGAGTTAGGTTTAGCGTTAGGGTTAGGGTAGGGTTGGGGCTAGGGATAGGGCTGTGTTAGGGCTAGGGTTAGGGCTGGGGTTAGGTTTAGGATTAGGTTTAGGACTTGGGTTAAGGCTAGGTGTATGTCTAGTTAGTGTTAGGGTTAGGGTTAAGGCTCGGGTTAGGGCTAGGGTTAAGGCTAGGGTTAGGGCTTGGGTTAGGGCTAGGTTTAGGTCTAGGATTAGGGTTAGGGCTAGGGTTAGGGTTCGGCCTAAGTTTACGGCTAGGGTTTTGGTTAGATCTAGATTTAGGGCTAGGGTTAGGGTTATGGTTAGTGTTAGGGTAGGTGTAGGTCTAGTTAGTGTTAGGGTTAGGTTTAGGGCTAGGGTTAGGATCGCGGTTAAGGCTAGGGCTAGCGATAGGTTTAGGGTTAGGGCTAGGGTTAAAGTTAGGGCTAGGATAAGGGTTAAGACTAGGGTTAGGGCTAGGCTTAGGGCTACGGTTAAGGTTAGGGTAAGGACTAGGATTAGGCTGGGGTTAGGGTTAGGATTAGGTTTCGGACTTGGGTTAAGGCTAGGTGTACGTCTAGTTAGTGTTAGGGTTAGGGTTAAGGCTAGGGATAGGGTTAGGGTTAAGGCTATGGTTAGGGCTGGGGTTAGGGCTAGGTTTAGGTCCAGGATTAGGGTTAGGGCTAGGGTTAGGGCCAGAGTTAAGGTTAGGGCTACGGTTAGGGCTAGGGTTAAATATAGGGTTAGGGTTAGGGTCTAGGCTAGAGTTAGCATTAGGGTTAGGGCTAGGGTTAGGGTTATGGTTAGTGTTAGGGCTAGGGTTAGGGCTAAAGTTCGGGTTAGGGCTAGGGTTAATGTTAGGGTTAGTTTTAGGGTTAGGGTTAGGCCTAAGTTTAGGGCTAGGATT
>CAOLHI010009382.1:0-20707 GCA_948474755.1 Ctenosaura bakeri | reverse complement strand
AAACAGTGGCCCCTCCCCTTCCATGGGCAGCCCGGGATACTCTGTTTTTTTGGGGAAATCGAGTGGGCCAGACTGTCCAGAGCCTTCCTGGCCAATTCCAACTTTTCCCCACCCCCTTTCTGAAAACCCCCCCAAAGTCAAACATTGGGGGCATTTAAAAAATTTTTGGGGCTTTTACTTTAAAGGGCCCGGGCGAGGGAAACCCCCATCGTCCATTTGCTGACCCCTTTTCCCGCGCCAGCCCTGTTTTTTCCACACACAGGTAGCCGTACCCTTTTTTTCTGATGTCCCCCTGACCCACCCATGTAGGGGCAACCTTTCCCCCCAATTTGGGCTGCAATGTGGACCCATTTATCTAGATGGGCTAGGGGTTTTCCCATCAATGTTTTGAGATCATTTTGGCCCCCAGTTTAGCAACCAACGGATGCAGCCTTTCCCCTCCAGTCTGAATCAGTGAAAATCCCCAAAAGGAAGTCAAGCGGTTTATGCTCCAAAATAGCCTTCAGAGCTTTACTTCCGCTTTTTGGGTGGAATGGGGCCCGGGGTTTTTCCTGTAGGGGTGAAGGAATCAAAAACCCCCAATTGCTCCTTGGCCGTGGGCCCCGCCCAAATGCATGGAGGATCCGTCACAGAACCAACACACAAAGCCCTGTAATTGAGCTTCCCCCGAGGGGGGTTTCCTGGCAATCGTTAAGCTGTAATGGTGGTAACTGGCACTCATGCTCGCTCCGGTTACAATTAAACCAAAAGGGGGCTGGGGGGAGCCTTTGGGTTTTTAAAAACCCCCCATGGATAAAAGGCCAACAGCCCAATTTGGAATTGGGTTTTAAAGAACCGGGCCCATTCTGGACCTGACCAGAGAAATGATTAAGCGGCGTGTAGGGGTCTGGAAAACATCCCGGGCGCCCCCAAAATCATAAATTCCCAAGATGTTAAAAAAGGGGGGCGGGTTTTTTTGGAAAGGACAAATTTTTTCCCAGGTGGGTCCAAATTTCTGGAGGCGTATGAATCAACCCCAGTGCCATTTTTAGTTGTGAAAAGCCCCTCCTATATTTTTTTCAGAGGTGGCAAAAACTGGATGGGGAAAGGTTGGCCATATTAGGATGTGCCAAAAGCTGGCGCTTTCATGAGGTCCTCCTTAATTGGGGAACACCTGTTGCTGTTCGGGCCCCATTTGGCTTTTTTTTGGAGGGCAAAAAGGGTTTTGTTTTGGGCCCAAAAAAGGGATTTAATAAACCCAAAAAGTTAAACGTCCCAAAAAGGGAGCGTAGGGAGTGACATCTGTGGGGGTGGAAATTTTGGAGATCATGGCCCGCGGGGGTTTTTGGCGTGCCCCCCACCGGGTTTAAAAACAAACCCCCTAAACTTCCCCCGGGGAAACCCCAAACCTAACCCTTTTTCCCCATTTCCTTGAACCCCGGGTCTCGATGATACCCTAAGATTTCCCCGGCCCCTGATTTTGGTGGGGGAATGGCCAAAATGTCGTCCACGTCAAAAAGGGAAAGTGGGACCTTGAAGCGGGGCCTAGCTTGTTCCACACCCCAACCACATGTGCGTGGAAAATTGCGGGGGCTAAGGGAAACCCCTGGGGTGTGCATTTAAACACATACTGCTGGCCCCGGAAGGGGAAGGAAACTTGTACCAACACCCCGGAACAGAATGGAAGGGGAAAGGGGATTTGCCAAATCAATGACACGAAAACTTGGCCCCGGTAGGGAGGGTGGCCAAAATTTCCTTTTTGGGTTTTTAGCCCCCACCGGGCAACGGGAGGGTCACAGGTTTAAGGCTCTGAAATCTACGGCACCCCCTCCACGTTTTGTGTCAATTTTGGGGACGGGCCACAAGGGAGCATTAAATGGATTGCAGGGGGGTTATTACATCCCATTTTAAACAATCCCTCCATGGTTTTTCCATCCCTTTTCCTGGGTTTTTCTGCTGGGTATTTGTATTTCCCCGTTTGGGGCGGGACCGGGCCCCTTTTCTATCAGGGACAGAGGTTTCCTTTATTTCCCTAAATTTTTATTTTTAATCCAGATCTCGGGGAAAACCTGCACCCAAGGGACGCGGGGCTACACACTGAATGGGAGCATTGGGCAGCGCAGCGATGCACCGCTAACCCTTCAGGTCCCTGGTCTAGCTTCCATAGAAACCCTTTTGTGTAAATCAACTGTAAAGCTTTTTCCCCGCAAGAATCTACCCCCAAAAAGGCCCTTTTGTCCTCCCCCCCGTTCTCAAAAGGGCCCAGAGCTGAAAATGGAATTTTTTGGACATTGGGATGCCCCTTTCCCGGGCCTTTCTGCCCCCCCACCTTATCCATAGAGCTGGAACACTCGGGGTGGGTTCACCATGCCCACTAACTTAGAGTGCAGTACTTTTATCCCGCCCCAATCAACTAAAGGGTGGGGGGGGTTTTTCCCCCTGGTCCCGATCCCTTCCCTTTACCCAAAACCCCCCCCCCAACTTGGCCACAACGTTGTGGGGAAAGTTTCCCTGGACCGGGGGCCCCCTATTTCTGAAACGGGGAAAAAAGGGGCCCCGGCCAGACGCGTCATTTGTCATCGCCTGAACAGCAGAGGACCGCTTGCTGCTATTTTTTTTTTCCAGGGGCTTTGTCGTTAGGGGGCCCTTTTTTTCAACTGCAACATATTTTCCCGCCCCTACCGTTGGGAAGCTCCAGATTTTTGGTCTTTGCCGTAGGGGAGGTGGTCCCGTCCTTTTTTTTTTTCTCTAGGGGGGCCAGGGCCCAAAAAGGGTTTTTTGGGGAGTGGGCTGACTGTGGGAAAACCCCCTTTCCCCGCCCCCTATCTTGCTGGGGGCCGGGGGTTTTAATTTCCCAAATTTCCCCCTTGGGGAAACCTCGGCTTCCTATGTTGGGGTGGGGGCCCCTAGTTGGGGAGGTAACTTTTTGCTATGGGTTCCCAATTAAGAACAGGAGAAAAGAGTAAATTTGGAAAATTTTTAAAAAGGGGCTGAAAACCCGGAATGAAATCAGGACAGTTAGAGGGGGGAAAGTGGGGGTGGTGATGATCTGCCCATAGTTACTTCTGTGAGGCCTTAAACCCCCAAACTTCCCACCCCACCTTGGGGTTTCCATCCATTATGCTTTATACTCCAGGAAAATGGAAAGCATTTTTCCCATAAACTTTGGACTTGCCCCCAAGGCGGGGGAAAAGGCCCCGGGTACCCACTGTTGCACACTGCACTTTTTAGGGAAATTGTGGAAAATGCTGCCCATTACCCTCCAGGGCCCCCACTCTTCCCTTTTTTCCTCCTCCCCTGCTCCCTCCTTCCCCTGGTTTAGCTCTCATGGATCCCCCCTTTTTTGTGGGCCAAAGGGTCAAGCATCTCTCATTTGGGAAAAGACCAAGGGTTTGGGGGCACCTAATTGTGACATCACCCATGGGTGTTACAACCCACAGCCTTTTCCCGGGGCCCCCCAGCACCCCGCCAATTGGGGGAGAGTGTGTCAGGTTTGAGCCCAGAGACAACTGCATTAAAATTAGCACTTAGAGAATGGGGCTTAGCATATTTTTGCTGTAATGGAGCATTTACTTTTTCCTTTCATCACCATGTAGAGTTGCTGATCTCAAGAGGTCAGCTCACCTCTCCAGATTTCATGGTTCAGCTCTAGACAGGAAAAGGGGGTGAAAAACTGAACCTTTCAGTTGGACAGCTCCTGGAAAAAAGGGAAGGTTTTTTTGCCAACCTTCACCTAAGAGTCCCTTTTTCCCCAAACCCCATGTCTGTGTAATTTTTTCTTTTTACCCCTTTTTTTTTTCCCTTTTGTGCTTTTTTCCCGGCCCCCAAGGCTTGCTTCAAACAAAGCTGAATTGGTTTCAGTCTTTTTAAATTTTTCAAATCCAAAAATTTTTCAAATCCAAAGGCCATGTTTTTAGTAAATTTTTTTTAGGGCCCAATTTTGGGGTTTTCTGTAAGGGAAAATTTGGAATCTATATGAAGCAGAGTGCCCAGGGGTTTTGCCAGGAAACTTGTGGTAGAACAGGAGAAAAAAAATTTTAATTTTCTTTTTTGAGGGGTAAAAAGAAAAACCTATTTAATACACTCAGGAAAACCTTCTTCAGAAGAAAAAGGGGATAGACAAAAGAAGTTGACCCAAATTCAGTTACAAAAGCCCCAAAAAACTTGTGGGTGTAAACTAGCATCCTCATGGATGCTCCTTCCAGAACAGGAAAACAAAGAGGCTGACTGATTCTTGAGAGAAGGGGGAAATGTGGGGAAAAAGGAAATGCGAAAAGGGCCCCCAAACCTCACCCTCAAGGCCTGCCCAGCCTGACACCTCTTGGGGCCACAACCCACTTATTGTCTCCCACACAGGGGGCTCTCTGGATCAAGCCAGGGCCCGGGAAAACAGGTCGGCCCCGGGCCCCCCTTTTCTGAGAACACAGTCCCTTCCTCGTTTTCCCCCTTGGCTTCCAAAGGAAATTTTTTTTACTGCTTTCCTTAAATCTGCCCTTCTCCAAATATAAACCCCAGCAATTTATTTTTTTCCCAAAAACGGTGGTACCATTGGAACTATGGTAAAGATGGACAGGAGCTTTTCCCGGATGCAGAATAAGACATTGACCTTTTCCCCAATTACCTTATCGCGGAGGTGGGGGGGGGGGCACCCAAAAAGGTTCTTGGGAGGGCTCTTTTTCCCCCTCCTTCTCCCACAGCTGGCTTCCTGGTCGTGTCCCCCCCCTTCCCCGGGAGGCAGCCTGGAGCTTTGGGAATTTTACCCAAACGCAGGTGAGTGTGCAGGGCCCCCCGGGGGCCTTGCAAACTGCGTGCCATTTTCGGCTTGAAACAGAAAAGAAAAAAAGGTACGCGGTTTGTAAAGGGCCCGGAAACGTCACATAAATGGGAGTGCATCGTAAGGGCCTTTCCCCTCCCATTTACGGACACCCGGGGGGGCCCCTCGCAAAAAAACTGGTGGGAAAAGGGCCTCTGTGAGACTGTTAAAGGAAAACAAAAAGTCAAATTTTTTGAACCCCTGTTACTTTAAAATTTTTTTTGTATTAAATGTTTATAAACAGCACGCCCTTCCTCTCTCTCTCCCCTCTGTTTCATTCATTGCCTATTCTCAAACCCGATTTCCCAGTTCTCTCTCACACAGAGCTCTTCAGCATTCAAACATCCCCAGACTTGAACCTCAAATTCCTTTTCGTTTTCCCACTCCCCAGTCAGTTAAACCCCATCCTGCCCCTCTCCTTCTCCCCCAGACCCTCCCCTGGACTATCCAAGGTTCCATTTCAACTGACAATCCGTTTAAACCCTCTCAGTTGCTAAGGAGGCTCTGTGGTCAAGCCCCCTCCCCTCAGGTTCTCTTCATTCACAGGAAGGGACATCTATGAGTGAAGAGGAGGCCAAAGGCTTGAGGACATAGACCAAAGAAAGACACAGAGGGGAGGAAGAAAAATGCAGGTGTTCTCTGGGTGTTTTTTTTTACAGGCTTCTCGGGCTGTGTTTGTTGGTCTGTTTGCTCTGGCCAGGTGCTCTCCCTGAGAACAGTTCACTGACTAACCAGAGGGAGGAGGTAGCAGCTCTTTCTGTCTCCTCCTCGTGGCCATCAAGCTCACTTCCAGAGGACAGAAGGGAAGGTGAGCTTGTCTGAGGAAGATTCCTTGACCTGGGTCCTCAGGGAGAGGGACATGGACAGAGCAGAAAGACTAACAAACACAGCCCAGAAGCCTCTGAAACACCAGTCAAGGATGTCTTCTCAGACACTGCTCACCTTCCACCCTCTCCTCTGGAAAAACGAGCTTGACGGCTGCTGGAAGCAAATATAAAAAGAGCTGTGCCCTTCCTCAGCTAGTCAGTGGGTCAGGTGGAGCTAATGGCTGCGAGCCCTCCCTCTGTGAGTCAGTTGGATCGTGTGCTCTGGGAGAGGACGTGGCCAGAGCAAACAGACACACAAACACAACCCCAGAAGTCTGTAAAAAAAACACCCAGTCAAGGATGCTTCTCTAAAAACAGATCAGTTGTTCTGGGAGTTTCTAGCATGGACTTGTGGGACTTACATATCATTTGATATCAAGAATTTGGCCTTCTTTACCGATTCCTCTCCATGTGTTTCGAGGCCCCCGTATAAATACCTCATACAGGCACGGCCAGAAATCGCTGAAATATTCAAAACAAAATAAAAAGGTACTAGAATAAATAGTCACACTGCCGCTTTTAGGAGACCTCAAGGCAAGGACCACATTATGTATGTACGCTCCTAACAAAGGACTCCCGCCCCGAGCAGGCAGCTTGACCAGCCGAATATTCAACTCCAACACATTCACGTTTGCATCCTGACTACTCTGTTGGCAATTCGGTCTTAACACAAGCATGTAAAATGCTGACCTTTTGGGGGCTTTGTCTCCAGTCTGAATGCATTGTTATTCCCAAGAAAAGACTATTATTTACTTCTGTTCGCTCCTTGACTCAGCCTGACCCCGAGACATTGCCCAGAATTGGAAGCCCTCTGACTTAGTGAAACACAGGCTCAAGCCGCACATCATGGTGGCGTATGTCTTAGTTAAAGTTAGTTTTCAGAATGATACAGGTCCTACAGGTATGGCAGGGGTGCTGAAGGAAAGTAACATTGCATACAGTGAGCCAACTGTTTTCATCCATCTTCCCTGCTAAGATAGGGGTTGTCCATAGTCCTGTGGCTGGAAAGAGATGTTTCCAGGTTGGTAAATACCAAGAGATGGCAGGAAGGAGTTGTGGCAAGCAAGAATGTTCTAGAACGGATTGAGTAATCACCCACCGCCAGTATATAAAGGGGTATGGAGCCACGAGTTCTTTGAAAGCTCAAATGTGACATTTCTGATCCAATCAACACACATCCGCAAAAGTCTCTGTCCTGAGGACTAAAAGAGCGCCACTACACCCCCCATATCCACAGATTCTGTACCTGCAGATTCAACCAATGGTGGCTTGAAAGTTTTTTTTTAAGAAATCCAAAAACAAATTTTGACTTTGCCATTTTATATAAGGGACATCATTTTATGACATCATTGTACAGTCTGCAATTGAGCACACACGAATTTGGTACATGGGGGTCCTGAATCAAACTTTTGCAGATACCCAGGTTCCACTGTAGAACATCAAGTCATTTGTTCTTTGGTGCCACTCAAATATCTTCTCTCTGTTTTAGCTCTGCACAACATTCCCTATCTCTGTGGTTGGTTTTTAAACTGTCTGTTAAAAGGCAAATTATATTTGCTGTCTTTAGCAGGACAAAATCCATTTGGACAGTCCTGAGTCTGGCAACATGAAAGTCAAAAATATAATGAATGAAATCAGCAAAGGGACAGAAGGAGACAAAGAAGCCAATTCCTAATCAAGAGGAATTTTCTCCCACATAGAGAAAGTGAGAGACAGAGAGAGAGAGATGGAGAAGAAAGAGGAAGCAGAACCTTTGGCTCTGGCCATTGGGCTTGTTATGGCAACAAGGATTGTTCAGAACCCACTTCCAAAGTACACAGGTGGGCTGCTAGGCAATAAGAGCTCCTGTTATCCCTTTGCAGGTCAATGGGGCCACCAGGACAAAGCAGGGTTCAAAGGAGGGGCCTACCTTGTCTTGTGGACCCCATCCCAGTTTGACTAGGCTAAAAGTAATAAACTTTCCAAGAGTAAATCATTAAAATTAAAAATGACAAGGCAAAAAAATAGTTAACAACTTAGCCCAGTTGGAGTGACTCCCCAATGAGGATGGCTTATGGTAACATGAAGCCCATTCAGAGGATGGGGCACCAGCTCTTTCCAAGTACATAAATCCTTTGAGTTACTGGCAGAGAGTGAAGCACTAGAAATGTTGAAGCTAACTTTTTTGTTTTGATTTGGAGCAAAGCACTATCAAGCATGTATTTAACCTTTTCCCAACCACCAGAGGATTTACAATTTTCAAAACAAAAATCAAATTAGATGGCTCTCATTTAGGAAAATAGAACATAGCTATTCTCCATCTCCAAGTACTTCCAATTTAATAAGCAATATATCTTCAAAAGATGGTGATGAAAATGATTCAAATTCTAGAATCACCATTCCCATGTTTCTGTTTTGGCAGTTACAAACATTCTTTTGTGCTCTCCATCTGTAGGAACCCTGGTGGTGCAATGGTTAAAGGCCGATGCTGCAGCCACAAGGTTATGAGTTCGATTCTGAGGGTTCCACATTGTCTCAGCCTTCCATCCTTCCACAGGTCGGTAAAATGAGTACCCAGTGTGTTGGGAACAATTAGCTAACACATTGTAAACTGCTTAGAGAGCACATAGGTGATAAGCAGTATAGACATGCTATTGATATTGATATTGTTTAACCCCTTCAGCTCCTTCTTCTTGCACTTTCCAGTTTGGCACTTCAGTTGAGACTCTGCATTTTGTCTTATAAAAGTCAAAAGACAACAATCGACTCACATTCAGAGGAGTTGAAGTCTGTTGGCAAAGCTTCTTGCACATTAGCTCAGGAGGCTCTAACAGAGGATCACAAGCAGAAGAGAAACCACCTCCATTCAAACCAACTTCAAAAGCCACAACTGCAGAATAATGAGGAAGAGGAGGAGAAAGCAGTGGAACCTTTGGATCTGGTAACAAGTTTGTTGTAGTAACAAGGGCTGTTTGGAATCCATTTGAAAAGGACACAGTTGGGCTGCTGGGCAGCAGATCTCCCACAAGCCCCTTGCAGGTTCATGGACCATCAGGGATAAAGCAGGCTGCTTAGACAATCAGGTCCAAGCAGGGCTGGCTTCCTGACAGGAGACCTGAAAGCTGACACAAAGCTGAGGTAACCTCTGCATGGAATCCATTATGAGATAAATGATCATTATCTTTTCCAAAGAGTGATTTGCCAAAATAACTTGCCACAGAAAGAACACATAGAAATGCTGTATACAACTTGGTGAGCGATGTTCCTCAGAGGAGCTGTTCCTCTACCATGCTGTACAAATCAGTAAATGGTTCTTTGTTTCCAAAGCCAAAATTCTTCACATTCAGGAATTAAAAGCCAACGTATCCATGTCCCCTGTGTATCACCAAATCACTAATGCAGCTCAACAGGGACAGTATTATACGTTCACAACTCAGAGACAGTAATTACCACCAGGACTGCAGTATTTCACTCATTTTCCATGATGTCTCCAAATGCAGGAGCATGGATGGCCTGAGAGGCTCATCCAATATGTGTATCTGCTGGGAGTCCTAATCCACCCTGCAGATTTGGGGTCAGAGCTACTAATGAGGTAATCAGCATATACACATAGTACTTGTCCTCCTATCAGGATATACCAGGCTGTCCAGATGTAGCTGGATTTCTCCTCCCAGCACTCTGGGCCATGCTAGCCATGAAAAAGCAATACTGGGCATTGCAGTCCAACAACATATCAAAGGACACACAATTCTTAGCTCTCGTGCTGATCTTTCCCAGAGCCACAAAGGGCAAGACAGCTCTTGTGAATTGATCAAGACATTGAAATTGTGACCACTATCCTAATGCCTGGAGAAGAGCCAGACAGAGGTCAAGTAACTTCTCCCTACCATTCTCAGTCCTGACTCTGAACACCATTACAAGCACAGTATCTGCTCAGACCTAGGACTCTGAACATTGCTTTCCAATGGAGGCATAAAGAGACAAAAAAGCAAGTACAAGCATGATTACTGATGGTTCCCCATAGAATTTTCTGCTCCACTTCTGGGATGGTTCAACTACTATTAGGAGAAAGAGGCTTGAATCCCATTTATTCATTTAATGTAATCGATTCATATCCCACTTTCCCTCCCTCATCTTGGGTCTGCACATGGTTTGCAAAGAGAGTAAAGCAAAGTGCACACCTGAGATTTAATCAAAATGGAAAAATAAATAAATGAATAAATAAATAAATAAATAAACTGTGACATCAAACCAGCCCCTCCTTGCTCCTCAAATCCTTGGCGCTGTATGTAGAGCTGCCTACCTCCACACAGCTTTTCTGTTGCATCTGCCCTCTCTCATGTCCTTCAGCTCAGTTCTGCATCCTCCTGACTCTCTGATCCATCTCTAGGCACCCTGGAAGCCTCGTCTTGGGCTCAGGGGCGTATAAACATGAGTTCTTTCTTCAGACTGTACAAGGAGTTGTACTTCAGACAAGGAGCTGGGAAAAATAGTGATCAACTATCTGAAGACTTCTACTTAGCAATACGTAACTGAACCAAGTAACAGGCACATAACAATGTATTGCTAAGTACAAGTCTTCAGATAGTTGATCACTATTTCCCAGTTCCTTGTCTGAAGTACAACTCCTTGTACAGTCTGAAGAAAAGAACTCATGTTTATACGCCCCTGAGCCCAAGACGAGGCTTCAGGGTGCCTAGAGATGGATAGAGAAAGTAGGAGGATGCAAAACTGAGCTGAGGACATGAGAGAGGGCAGATGCAACAGAAAAGCTGTGTGAGGTAGGCAGCTCTGATACAGCGCCAAGGATTTGAGGAGCAAGGAGGGGCTGGTTTGATGTCACAGTTTATTTGTATTTATTTATTTATTCATTTATTTATTCCCGTTTTGATTGATCTCAGGTGTATTTTGCTTTACTCTCTTTCTGGTACACCATCTGCAGCCACAATGAGGAGGAAAGTGGGGATATGAATCGATTACATTAAATGAATAAATGGGATTCAAGCCTCTTTCTCCCTAATAGTAGTTGAACCATCCCAGAAGTGGAGCAGAAAATTCTATGGGGAACCATCATAATTATGCTTGTACTTGCTTTTTTGTCTCTTTATGCCTCCATTGGAAAGCAATGTTCAGAGTCCTAGGTCTGAGCAGATACTGTGCTTGTAATGGTGTTCAGAGTCAGGACTGAGAATGGTAAGGGAAGCTGACTGACTTCTGTCTTGCTCTTCTCCCAGGCATTAGCAGTAGTGGTCACAATTTCAATGTCTTGATCAATTCACAAGAGCTGTCTTGCCCTTTGTGGCTCTGGGAAAGATCAGCACGAGAGCTAAGAATTGTGTGTCCTTTGATATGTTGTTGGACTGCAATGCCCAGTATTGCTTGCCATTGGCTAGCATGGCCCAGAGTGCTGGGAGGAGAAATCCAGCTACATCTGGACAGCCTGGTATATCCTACAGAAAGCATGCTATGTGTATATGCTGATTACCTCATTAGTAGCTCTGACCCCAAATCTCAGGGTGGATTAGGACTCCCAGCAGATACACATCTGGATAGAGCCTTTCTCTCAGGCCATCCAGTCTCCTGCATTTGGAGACATCATGGAAAATGAGTGAAATACTGCAGTCCTGGTGGTAATTACTGTCTCCTGAAGTGGTGAGAATCAGCTAACACCTTCCCTGTTGAGCTGCATTAGTGATTTGGTGATACACAGGGGACATGGTATAGGTTGGCTTTTAATTCCTGAATGTGAGAGAATTTTGGCTTTGGAAACAAAGAACCATTTACTGATTTCTACAGCATCGTAAGGAGACAGCTCCCTCTGAGGAACATCGCTCACCAAGTTGTATACAGCATTTCTATGTGTTCTTTCTGTGGCAAGTTATTTTGGCAAATCACTCTTTGGAAAAGATAATGATCATTTATCTGATAATGGATTCCATGCAGAGGTTACCTCCAGCTTTGTGTCAGCTTTAGGTCTCCTGTCAGGAAGCCAGCCTGCTTGGACCTGATTGTCTAAAGCAGCCTGCTTATCCCTGATGGTCCATGAACCTGCAAGGGGCTTGTGGAAGATCCCGCCCAGCAGCCCAACTGTGTCCTTTTGATGGATTCCAACAGCCCTTGTTACTACAACAAACTTGTTACCAGATCCAGGTTCCACTGCTTTCTTCTCCTCTCCTCATTCTTCTCATTGTGGCTTTTGAAGTTGGTTTGAATGGAGGTGGTTCTCTGCTTGTGATCCTCTGTTAGAGCCTCCTGACTTAGTGTTTGCGGCTTTTACCAAGACAACTTCAACTCCTCTGAATGTAAGTCGATTGTTGTCTTTTGACTTTTATAGACAAAATGCAGAGTCTCAACTGAAGTGCCAAACTGGAAAGTGCAAGAAGAAGAGTATGAAGGGGTTAAACAATATCAATATCAATAGCATGTGTATTTCATGGCTTATCACCTATGTGCTCTCTAAAAGCAGTTTACAATGTGTTAGCTATCTGTTCCCAACACACTGGTACTCATTTTACCGACCTGTGGAAGGATGGAAGGCTGAGCAATGTGGAACCCTTCAGAATCCAACTCATAACCTTGTGGCTGCAGCATCGGCCTTTAACCATTGCACCACCAGGGTTCCTACAGATGGAGAGCACAAAAGAATCTTTGTAACTGCCAAAACAAAAACATGGGAATGGCTAGATCACAAATTTGAATCATTTTCATCACCATCTTTTGAAGATATATTGCTTATTAAATTGGAAGTACTTGAGAAATGAAATATAGTGATGCTCTCATTTTCCTAACTTAGAGCCATCTAATTTGATTTTTGTTTTGAAAATTGTAAATCCTCTGGTGGTTGGGGGAAAAGGTTAAATACATGCTTGATAGTGTCTTGCTCCAAAATCAAAACAAAAAAGTTAGCTTTTTATATTTTGTAGTGCTTCAACTTATTCCTCATAGTTTAAGCATTTTATGCTTGCAAAGTTGTAGGCCTATCCTCTTCGAATGGGCTTCATGTTACCATAAGCCATCCTCGTTGGAAGTCACTCCACTGGGCTAAGTTGTTAACTATTTTTTTCCTTGTCATTTTTAATTTTAATGATTTACTCTTTGGAAAGTTTATTACTTTTGCAGCCTAGTCAAACTGGGATGGGTCCACAAGACAAGAGGTTAAGCCCCCCTACCTTGAACCCTGCTTTGTCCTGGTGGCCCATTAACCTGCAAAGGGATGACAGGAGCTCTTATTGCCTAGCAGCCCACCTGTGTACTTTGGAAGTGGGTTCTGAACAATCCTTGTTGCCATAAAGGGGCCCAATGGCCAGAGCCAAGGGTTGGCTTCTCTTTCTTCTCCATCTCCTCCGTCTCTCACTTTCTCTATGTGGGGGAGAAAACTCCCTTTCTCATTAGGAATTGGCTTCTTTTCTCTCTCCTTCTGTCCCTTTGCTGAATTTCATTTCGTTACTGTTTGACTTTCATGTTGCCAGACTCAGGACTGTCCAAATGGATTTTGTCCTGCTAAAGACAGAATCTCAATTTACCTTTAACAGACAGTTTAAAAACCAACCACAGAGATAGGGAATGTTTTGCAGAGCTAAACAGAGAGAAGAATATTTGAGTGGCACCAAAGAACAAATGACTTGATGTTCTCAACAGTGGAACCTTGGTATCTGCAAAAGTTTGATTCCAGGACCCCCCATATTTACCAAAATTCGTGTGTGCTCAATTCCATTATGTACAATGATGTCATAAAATGATGTCCCTTATATAAAATGGCAAAGTCAAAATTTGTTTTTGGATTTCTTAAAAAAAAACTTTCAAGCCACCATTGGTTGAATCTGCAGGTACAGAATCTGTGGATATGGGGGGTGTAGTGGCAACTCTCCAGTCCTCTAGGGAGATAGACTTTTTTTAGGAATATGTTTTGATTGGATCAGAAATGTCACATTTGAGCTTTCAAGCAGTTGGCTCCATACCCTTTATATCTGGCGGTGGGTGATCTCACCTAATCCGTTCTAGAACATTCTTGCTTGCCACAACTCCTTCCTGCCATCTCTTGGTCTCCCAACCTGAAACATCTGTTTCCAGCCACAGATATGGACAACCCCTATCTTCAGCAGGGAAGATGGATGAAAACAGTTGGCTCAGCTGCTCTGCAATGTCTACTTCCTCCAGCACCCCTGCCATACCTGTAGGACCTATCCTACGTTCAGAAACTAAGCTTCAACTAAGACATACGCCACCATGATGTGCGGCTTGAGCCTGTGTTTCACTAAGTCAGAGGGCTTCCAATTCTGGGCAATGTCTACGGGGTCAGGCTGAGTCAAGGAGCGAACAGAAGTAAATAATAGTCTTTTCTTGGGAATAGCAATGAGTTTCGGAATCTGGAGACAAAGCCCCCAAAAGGTCAGCATTTTACATGCTTGTGTTAAGACCGAATTGCCAACAGAGTAGTCAGGATGCAAACGTGAAGTGCTTGAGAGTTGAATATTCGGCTGGTCAAGCTGCCTGCTCGGGGCAGGGAGTCCTTTGTTAGGAGCGTACATACATAATGTGGTCCTTGCCTCTAGGTCTCCCAGCCGTGCTTACCATTTCTCTGGTCTGCCTTTATTTGTTTTGAATATTTCAGCGATTTCTGGCCGTGCCTGTATGGGTGCTTGTCCGGGGGCCTCGAAACACATGGAGAGGAATCGGTAAAGAAGGCCAAATTCTTGATATCAAATGATATCTAATATCCCACAAGTCCATGCTAGAAACTCCAGGAACAAACTGATCTGTTTTGAGAAGACATCCTTGACTGGGTGTTTTTTTTTCTTTACAGACTTCTGGGGTTGTGTTTGTGTGTCTGTTTGCTCTGCTATGTCCTCTCCCATATATATGATCCAACTGACTACTCAGAGGGAGGAGCTAGCAGCCATTAGCTCCACCTGACCCACTACTAGCTGAGGGAGGGGCCAGCAGCTCTTTTTATATTTGCTTCCAGCAGCCGTCAAGCTCATTTCCAGAGGAGAGGGTGGAAGGTGAGCAGTGTCTGAGAAGACATCCTTGACTGAGTGTTTTTCAGAGGCTTCTGGGCTGTGTTTGTTAGTCTTTCTGCTCTGTCCGTGTCCTCTCCCTGAGGACCCAGTCAAGGATGTTTCCTCAGACAAGCTCACCTTCCCTTCTGTCCTCTGGAAGTGAGCTTGATGGCCACGAGGAGGACACAAGTGGCCACCTCCTCCCCTCTGGTTAGTCAGTGAGACTGTGTGCTCAGGGAGAGCACCTGGCCAGAGCAAACAGACCAACAAACACAGCCCGAGAAGCCTGTAAAAAACATCCTGAGACTTGGCATTTTTCTTCCTCCCCTCTGTGTCTTTCTTTGGTCTATGTCCTCAAGCCTTTGGCCTCCTCTTCACTCATAGATGTCCCTTCCTGTGATGAACCTGAGGGGAGGGGGCTTGACCACAGAGCCTCCTTAGCAACTGAGAGGGTTTAACGGAATGGCCAGTTGAAATGGAACCTTGGATAGTCCAGGGAGGGTCTGGGGGAGGGAGAGGACGGATGGGGTTTAACTGACTGGGAGTGGAAACCAAAAGGAATTTAGGAGTTTAGAGTCTGGGGGACGTTTGAATGCTGAAGAGCTCTGTGTGAGAGAGAACTGGGAAATCGGGTGTACGAGAGATAGGCAATGAATGAAACAGAGAGTGAGAGAGAGAGGAAGGGCGTGCTGTTTCATAAACATTTAGATACAAAACAAATTTAAGTAACAGTGTTACAAGAAACATTTGACTTTTTGTTTTCCTTCTAACAGTCTCACAGAGGCCCTTTTCGCACACAGTTTCTTTTGCGAGAGGGCCCCCCGGAGTGTCACATAAATGGGAGTGGAGGTCTGTACGATGCACTCCCATTTATGTGACGCTTACGAGCCTAAACATCAAATCTGCACGCATCTTTTCATTTTCTGGTTTCAAGCCGAAAATGGCACGCAGTTATGCAAGGCTCCCGGGGCCCGTGCACACTCACCTGCGCTGAGGTATGATATCCCTACAGCTACCAGGCTGCTTGCGGAAGGAAGGGGCGGGCGGGGTCACACGACCAGGAAGCCAGCTGTGGGACGAAGGAGCGGCAAAAAAGAGCGCCTCTCGCAAGAACCTGCTTGTGCGAACGGCATGGCCCACCTCCGCGATAAGGTAATCTGCGGAGGTCAATGTCTTATTCTGCATCCTGGAGATACACGTCACCAATAGTACCATCTTTACCATAGTTCCAATGGTACCACCGTCTTTGGAAAGATAAATTGCTGCTGGTCCTTATATCTGGAGAAGGGCAGATTAAGGAAAGCAGTAAAGGAAGATAACCGTAAAGTGAAGGCAGGGAGAGAGCGAGGAAGGGACTGTGTTCTCAATAGAGGGGAGAACTGAGCCACACCTGGCCTGTTCTGTCCCTGGCTTGATCCAGAGAGCTCCCTGTGTGGGAGACAATAACGTGGGTTGTGGCTCCAAGAGGTGTCAGGCTGGGCAGGCCTTGAGGGTGAGGCTTGGGTGGTTTTTCCTATCTCTTTGCCCTCCACACTTCCCCTCTCAGAATCAGTCAGCCTCTTTGTTTTCCTGTATCTGGAAGGAGCATCCATGAGGCACGCTAGCTTACACCCACAGAGCTTCTAGGGGCTCTTGTAACTGAATTTAGGTCAACTTCTTTTGTCTATCTCCTTTCTTTCCTATCTGAAGAAGGTTTTCCTGAGTGTATTAAATAGGTTTTTTCTTCTGCCCACGAGATATTTTAGAGTTTTTTCTCCTGTCTCTACCACAAGCTTCTGGCAAAACCCCTAGCGCACTCTGCTTCATATAGATTACCAAATATTCTTACAGAAGATTACCAAATATGACTAAAGAAACTTGACTAAGTAAACATTGGCCTTTGGATTTGATAATTTTGGATTTGAGCAAATTTGCAACAACCAGACTGAAATCAATTCAGCTTTGTGTAATGAAGAAAGCGTTATGTGGCCAGGAAGAAGAGCACAGAGAAAAAGAAATCAAGGGCGTAAAAAGAAAAAATTACACAGACATGTGGTTGGTAAAAGGCTCCTCAGGTGAAGGTTGGCAAGAAACCTTTGCCTTTTCTAGGAGCTGTGCAACTGAAAGGTTCAGTGTTTGCATGCCTGCTTCCTGTCTAGAGCTGAACCATGAAATCTGGGAGGTGAGCTGACCTCTTGAGATCAGCAACTCTACATGGTGATGAAAGGACAAGTAAATGCTCATTACAGCAAGAATAGTGCTAAGCTCATTCTCTAAGTGCTAATTTTAATGCAGTTGTCTCCTGGGCTCACGACCTGACACACTCTGCCCCAACTGAGCAGCGTCTGCTGAAGGGCTGGAGTGCTGAAGGCTGCTGAGTGTTGTGACACCCATGGGTGATGTCACAATTAGGTGCCACCAACCTTGTCTGTTGCCCAGTGATGAGAGATGCTTGATCCTTGGCCAGCATAAAGGGGGATACCATGAGAGCAAAACCGGTAGCAAGGAGGGAGCGGGGAGGGAGGAGGAAATCAGGGAAGAGTGGAGGCTGGAGGGTGAATGGGCAGCATATTCACAATATTCCTGAAGTGCATGTGTGCAACAGTGGGTATCATGGGCCTTTCCCCGCCTTGTGGGGCAAGTCCAAAGCTATGGGAAGAGTGCTTTCCACTTGGCTAGGAGTATAAAGCATAAAGATGGCAACCAATGTGAGGAAAAGCTTTGGGATTAAGGCCTCACAGAAGTAACTCATGGGGCAGATCTCACCACCACCACTAGTATCCCCCCCCTTTTAACTTTTCCTGATTTCATTCCAGCTTTCAGCCCCTTTTTAAAAAGTTCCAGTTTCACTCTTGTTCTCCTGTTATTTAAATTGGGAACCCATAGCTAAAGTTACCTGCTCCAACTAGGGGGCCCCACTCCCAACATAGGAAGTCCGCACCGATTTCCCTTTCCCCAAAGGGGGAAATTTGGGAAATTCCCGCGCCCGGCTCCCCAGCAAAAGGGGTTTGTGGGGGGAAGGGATTCCCACAGTCAGCCCACTGCCCCCAAAAAACCCTTTTTGGGGTCTGGCCCCCCTAGAGAAAACCGGGGAAGGACGGGACCACACTGCCCCTACAGCAAGACCCCAAAATCTGGAGCTTACTAGACGGTAGGGGCTGGAATGTTGCAGTTCGACAAAAGGCCCCTACCGGAGCTACAGAAGCTCTGGAGAAAAAAAATAGCAGCAAGCGGTCCTCTGCTGGTTCAGGCGATGACAAATGACGCGTCTCCGGCCCGGGGACCTTTTGCTCACTGAATTTCAGAAATAGGGAGGCCCTCGGTCCAGGAAGCTTCCTCACAACGTTGTGGCCAAGTTGTGCCCAAAAAGGGGGGAAAGGGTTTTGGGTGAAGGCAAGGGATCGGGACCGGGGGGAAAAAAACCCGCCACCCTATTAGTTATTTTTGGGGCCACTAAGTACTGCACTTAAAATTAGTGAGACATGGTGAACCTACGCCCGGTGTTCCAGCTCTATGGATTAAAGGGGGGGGGATTTTACCTCGCCAGAGCAGGGAAAGGGCATCCCAATGTCCCCTAAACGTTCCATTTTCAGCTCCCGGGCTTGTGAGAACGGTGGGGGGGACGATGGCCTTTTGGGCATCAGATTCTTGCGGGGAAAAAAGCTCACAGTTGATTACACGGGAAAGGGTTTCTTTTGGAAGCTAGACCAGGGACCTGAAGAGATATCGGGGGTGCATCGCTTCCTTTCCATCAAGGCCCCTGCTCCCTTCAAATGTGTAGCCAGCGCCCTTGGGTAGCAGCTTTCCCAGAGATCTGGATTAAAAATAAAATTGAGTGCGGGGAAAAAAAAGGAAGCCTTGTCCTGATAGAGGGCCGAGATCTCCCGCCTCAGGACAGTACAAATACCCAGCAGAAACCCAAAAAAGGCATAAAGGGAAAAAACCCTGGAGGGATTGCTACAGTGGGAAAGGGAAAACCCCCATGGGGAAACCATTCCCGTAATGCTCCCTTGTGGCCCGTCCTGAAGTCTGAACAAAACGTGGAGGATGACCGTAGATTTCAGAGCCTTAAACTCTGTGACTCCTCCCGTTGCTCCGGTCGTGGCTAAATACAATGAGATTCTGGCCATCATCACTACCGGAGCCAAGTATTACAGTGTCATTGATTTGGCAAATGCGTTCCATTCCATTCTGTTACACAAGGCGTGTTGGTACAAGTTTGCCTTTAGGTTTGGGGCCAGCCGATGTGTTTAAATGCACGCCCCAGGGCTTCCCCTCAGCCCAAGCATTTGCCACGCCCATGTGGTTAGGATGTGGAACAAGCTGCAGCCAGCTTCAAGGTCCCACGGGCCTTTCCGAGTGGACAAAATTTTGGTCCATTCCCCTACCGAGAAAGGACTTGAGAGATTACAGAGGAAGTCTTGGGTATCATCAGAGACACGGGGTTCAAGGCCAATAGGGAAAAAGGGTTCAGTTGGTGTCCACTGAGGTGAAGTATCTAGGGCTTTGTTTAAGCACGGATGGTCGCACGCCAGATCCCCCAAGCGGGGGAGGTGATCTCCAAATTGCCAGCCCCCACAGATGTACACTCCCTACGCTCCCTTCTCGGGACGTTCAACTTTTCTAGGGACTTTATTGAGTCCTTTGCCCCCAAAAACGAAGCCTCTTTTTGCCCTACAAAAAGAAAAACGCCGAGTGGAACTGGGGCCCCAAACAGAAACAGGTGTTCGCCCAATTTAAGGAGGACCTCATGAAAGCGCCAGCTCTGGCACATCCTAATATGGCCAAGCCGTTCCTCATCCAGTTAGCCACCTCTGACAAGAGTATAGGAGTGGTCTTGTCACAACTACAGAATGGCACTCAGCGTGTGATTGCATACGCCTCCAGAAATTTGGACCCACCTGGATCAAATTTAGCCCTTTTCGAAAAAACCCCGCCTCGCACTTATTTTGGGTCAAACATCTTGGGAATTTATGTTTGCAGGCGCCCGCGTATTGTCCAGACCCCTCACACGCCGCTTAAGTACATTCTCTCTGGTCAGGTCCAGAATGGCCAGGTGCTAACACCCGGATTGCCAAATGGACTGTGACCTTGGTATCGCATGCGGTGGATTTTCAAAAACAGCAGCAGGACTCACCAGCTCCCTATGGTTTAATTGTAACCGGAGCGACGGGGGGAGTGCCAGTTACCACCATTACAGCTTAACGATTGACCAGTAGAATGGGGAGCCTCCCTCGAGGAAGCTCAATTACAGGGCTTTGTGTTTTTGGTTTGTAACGGATCCCCCATGCATGTGGAAAGGTAGCCCACGGACTTTGGGTATGGAGCATTTGGGTTTTAATTTCCCTTTACCCTACAGGAAAAAGCCCGGGCCCCATTCCCGCCAAGCAGCGGAAGTAGAAGCTCTGAAAAACATTTTTGGGGCATGAGCCCCTTATTTTCCTTTGGCGATTTACACTGATTCAGACTGGACGGCAAAGGCTGCATCCGTCTGGTTGCTAATCTGGATCCAAAATGATCTCAAAACAAACCCATGGGGCCCCCAAACCCATTTAAAAATGGGTCCACATTGCAGCCCAAATTCAGGAGATCGCCTCTACATGGGTAGCTCATGTCAGAGGACATCAGAAAAAAGGGTACGGCTCCTGTGTGTGGAACAACAGGGTGACGCCATTGCAAGGGATGCAGCGTTACCCACGATGGGGCTCCCATCGGGCCATTAAAGTAAATCCCAAAGAGTTGTTAGTGCCCCCAATGCTTGACTTGGGGGGGTTACAGAAAAGGGGGGGGCGGAAATCTTGGAATTGGCCAGGAAGAAACTCTGAGAGTCTGGCCACTTAAGATTTCCCAAATAGACAGAGGATACTGGGGAATTTTCCAGTGGGCCCGCGCCACTGGATCGTGCCCCAGGACCTCCGAAGTGATATCATCCAGTTTGTACTCGACAAGGGCACCAAAATTTGCAACGGAACCCCTTGGGGTCGGGTTCGGGACACCGGGTTATGGCCGCGATTAGGCCGGATGTCGACCAATGGGTGGACAACTGTTTATCTTGCGCCATGGTCAATGCTGACCCCCCCCGGGGCCCCCCG